>JAFIDM010120045.1:16754-31691 GCA_023159025.1 Thereuonema tuberculata | reverse complement strand
AAAAAAATCCTGAAAGAATTTAAAGTCTAAAATACAGAAATTTACGTGTGAGTATAATGAATAAAAACTGGGGACAGCCAACACATAAGACTAGTTAAAAGAGATTAGATACAATTAAAAAGATTACATTCCACAACCGGTTTCGCCTCCAATACGAGGCTTTGAGAAGTGATTTACTTTACTTAAATTTCTTTTTATTATTTTTCTTTTATAAAGTTGTGAAAAATTATAAAAATGAAGAAGTCTATATTTATTTTCAAATTATAAAATCTGCTAAATACAATCTGTGTAAGTTTAATGCAAAAATTTAATAAGTATACACAAAATTTCACTTACAATCTTCAATATCAACAATATTCTCGGCCTTCTTTGATTTCGAATTTAAAAGAAAATTCTTGGAACTTTCTTTAGAGTTTTCTACCTTCAGAAGAAGAAAATCAAATATCAGTTTTAAGAAAACTAATAAAAGAATTTAAATAAATCATAACAAATATTTATTATCTAAGTTATCTTTATGGTGTTCCTTCATGTAACTTGGAATTACTCACAGGATCTCTCTTGATAAGAATTACAAGCACTGACTGTGTAAGCCTTGTCATTCCCTCTTGTTTGAAAATGGGCTTGAGGATGCTTTTAATCCATGTTGGAATAAATTTATTTAAGACAAAACCGTTCAAAATTATATTTATTGGGAATTTTTTTGACCCATTAACAATTAGTTAGAGCTGCAAACAATACAATCTAAAAGGAAAAGGTATTAAAAACTTGCACTTCAGTCAATGAAAACTTTTTTTAAAAAAAAAAATTAGAATATGAAAAATTTTATGAATTAAAAACTTGCATAACATTTCGATAGCATATTCCATTCTCAAGGATTTTCATTTAAAATCTAGGGGTGAGAGAAGTAGGGAATATTTATGATTTCCATCCATCCTAACAGTTGCTTCCGTTGTTATGGTATTATAAGAGTTAAGATTAATAATGGCCATTGCTTTAGTAGTGCAATTCTTTAATAGTGCTTGTTGTGATAGGATAATGCTGTGGTTTTGTTAAAATTGATAGTGTGGCCTTAGTCTATTATAGTGACTGATTACCTGAATGTTTTCAGTATGATTCACCTTTCCTTTCTCTCTCCTATTAAACATGTCCTTATCCTGCTCATCACTCAAGTAGTTTAACCCCTTTTCCTGATTGTTCTTCTCACACTTATTTAACTGGCATACCCCTCTTCTCCTTATTTATTTAAACTTTTTATTGTTATTCCGTTGCTTGTTTTAAATGTAAAAATCCCGGAGAATGGTTAATATATAATTTTCAATAAATTAAGCTGGAATGCCTGAATAAAACCTGAATGAAAATTTTATATATGAAAATTAATATGAACAGTAGACGTAAAACTTATTTGATTCTTAAGGTCAATATATGTTAATGAAATGTTAGGTGGGTTTTTAATTCATAAAATTTTGTACATTCTTATTTTTACTTTTTTTTAAACGTTTTAATTGACTGAAGAGCAATTTTTAAATACTTCTCCTTTTAAAGTCACTTGCACATTAAAATTATTCATAAATACCATTTAAAGCGAGGATTTCAAACATTTGAGCTGGAGATTGTCTCTTCCAGGCCAAGAAAGTTTGTGATAGGTTTTCTTGTATGTTTAATTGCCTTTTAAACTTTAAAACCACAGGGAGAAAAAGTATTAAACAGAAAGAGGAACAGAAACATGATGTTTATCAAAATCCTGGAAAACTGGCAATATAAAAGTTAGGCCATTTTTTTCTTGGTTTTGTTTTATCAGAATGCCATAGATAAACCCTTCCTCTATATTATTACACCCATGAAAAATAAATAAATGCTGTATTCATAAGATTTAACTACTTCAACAGTATTTTAAGTAGGAATTAAAGATGTGTGAGAAATTAAGCCTGGCCTCTTTAGCCAATTTCAAAATTGACACCATTAAGTTTGTAGTATTAAAATATAAGCATATGTGAATAAGTAGGTAAATTTATCATTAACAATAATACAGTAGCATATTTGTGAGAATTATCTAACATTACCATTCACCTAAAAGCCTTACTTACTGCACTGCCTACCTCAGATGAAATAAAGGCGTCCATCACCTCTTAAGAATTTTAAAGCCATAACCACAATTTCATAGTAACTTTAAAACCATCCCAGAACTTTTATAATGAAACATAATCTCCCAGGAAAGAAAAGATTTTATAAAGTTAATTAATACACCTTATTTCAATTTTATAATGCTAAGTCAATACCATAATAATATATTTTGCATTTTCTAGATGGGCATATATCTTATTTTACACTAATATATAAAGCTGAAGAGTCTGTACATTTGAACGTGCTAATCTCAGGAACTACCAGTCCAATTTGAAAAATTCTTTTTGAATTATATAGCCCGTTTATTGAGGAAGGTTGTAGACTATATAACATCACGCTATGAACAATAGGAGTGGAGCAGTAAACATAAACATCAACCAACGGGTGCGGCGGCTGCTACGGGGAGGCTTGGCCGCATGATGAGAACTGAACATTACCGAGAAGGGCGAAATTTAACGCGGGTGACATCGGAGGGCACAGCTTGTTCTTTTATAAGTTGCTAAGTACTTTTTTTTTAATTACTTATATTGGGTTATTTTCATCTTCATTTTCAGTATTTTCAATAGACTGGAAGTCGTAACTAAGGCCTAGTCCAATAGTCAGACCTGTACCCAAAATTTTCTTGTAGGGGTGGGGGTCTCATTCCTAGGAAAAGTGTCATGCGGTGTTCGGCCATAGTAAGAATAGCAACACTTCCTATCTTTCTGTGGATGTTGTAATAGGAGAAATTTTTACATTGATATGACTAGTTCCTTTGATTTCAATTGAGAGAGATTTTTCTTTGTTTAGATTTAGGGAGGAACTTCACACCCTTGAGCCTCCCCCCTACATGTCCGCCAATAGTGATTAATAGTTTACTTTTGTGTTTACAACATATCAAAAATTCAAAATCATTTAGTATTCATATAAAATTGTATATTATATGGTGGCCTGCTATCATCCCATGATTTTTCTCTCTCCATTTCAAATACTGGTAACAAATGGACTCTTACTGTTTATAAGTGACAATTGGAAGAATCTAATTACTGAATGACCAATAGAAGTGCAACAATTTCAAGACTCACCAATGATATACAGACATTGTTTCAGTTGGATTTAGGGCTGCCGTCTCCTCCATTTCGGAAGGGATTTGTGGTCAAAAGGTATTTTAATAAGTAAGACGTGGACAGAAAGTATGTTAATTTAAGTATATATGTCGCTTTATTTTTCTCACCTTTTGATACGCTTTGCAATTCGATTGAACAGGACAGGAATGACATAAAGGGTTTTTAGGAAGACAGACAGTAGCTCCCAGTTCCATCATAGCTTGATTGAAATCACCGGGACGTTCAGGGTCTACCAATTTGTTTGTTAAGAACCAAGTAGCATCAATTGTCTCCGGGCTACTAATTTCCTTTCCAATTGTTCTAAGTCTTGATATTACTCTAAATACGTTACCGTCCACAGTTCCAACAGCCTAGGGAATAGACAAACAAATGACATCGTTTTATTTTAAATTAATATAAAATTTGACTACAACCCATTATACAATGATGAATAAGAATAATTCGAAAAGAATAAAACAAACATCATCAGAAACCAAACTAATAAAGACAAGCAAAAGCAATTAAAGCAACTTTTACTTCACCTCTACTATATTACTTTAAATAAACAAATAATAAATTCCTTTTTCTGTCGGAAAATGCTAACTTTAGCAAGTGCCAATAAAGCATATCATTGCAGTTATGGCTACATTTTACTATTAAGGTAAGACAGAGACTAAGAGTCACAGGTCTGGAATTTTTTTTTTTAATGCATAAACTTTAATGCCAACTTTAATTACTACATAATTATTATTATATTGATTGTTCCCCTTGAGGAGAGCGATTGAACTTGAGTTCATGATTTCATCTCTGCTTGTTGTTCCTCTTTTCCTCCCAGAATCTCTTCATCCTCTTGGAATGCTCTTTCTTCCATTCCTCCGTCCATTTTTTCCCAGGTTGTTGCGATGTTCCTTGCTTAAATTTTACATTCATGATTTTATTCCGGCACTCCGTGCGGTCATCGAGATTCTCTATGTTAATCTGTTGTAGGTCTCTCTGGACCTCTTTCAGCCATTCTGTGCCACATTTACTCTCTGTTATGATATCGAGTAGTTTCTTTGCCACTCTGGAGTTTTCCATTCTATAGATATGTGTGTAGAATTTTGCTCGGCGTTTCCTGATTTCTTCTGTTATTGTGTTGGTCTTTTGATAGAGTTCGCTCTGAGGTCTCTTCATCCAAATGCCGTTTTTATTAATTGCCCCGTAAATCTTCCTGAGAATTTTTCGTTCCTGCTTTTCTATTTCCCTAATTTTGGAATGACCGTCGATTACCATTGTTTCAGCTGCATAGGTTGCTTCAGGAAGGATCGCTGTTTTGTAGTGCCTTAATTTTGCACTACTGTCAAAATGCATTTCTTATTATAGTGAGTCCATGTTAGCCTGTAGGCCTTCTGGAGTTTGACGACTCTTTGTTCATTGGCGATTCGGTTTAGCCCTGAGGATTGTATGGTTTCACCAAGGTATTTAAAATGGCGAACTTGTGTGATTTTACCGTATTTTGTGATTAAAGGAGATTTATTTTCTGGCCGCCTTTCCATATATTGGGTTTTCTCGTAAGAGATTTGCAGTCCGGTTTTTTGTGCAATTTCATGTAATTTTTCCACTGCGTGAATTGCTTCAGTTCTGTTGTTTGTGATAATTGCAATATTGTCCGCGAACGCAAGGCATTTGATTTTAAATCGATTCCCTTTCTTGATACCAATTTGGATGCCCTTTACGTGAGGTTCCCATTCCCTTATGATCTTCTCCAGAACAATATTGAAGAGGATTGGGGATAGTCCGTCCCCCTGTCGGACTCCAGTTTTGATTTCGAAGGGCTCTGAAATTTCGCCCATGAATTTCACTTTGGACGTTGTTCCTGTAAGTGTCTGTTCTGTGATTTTTCGGGTTTTTCGGTCGATCCCGAATTCTTCCATGATTTTGAAGAGGGTTTAGCGGTCTACTGAATCATACGCTTTTCTGAAGTCGATGAATTACTACATAATATTTATTATATGAAAACCTTTTTTTAATGTCCTTTAATTTTGTAGGTATATATATATAAAGGGTTTTATTTAAATAATAATAGAACACTACAGCTCCAAAATCTCAATAATGAAGTCCTTTCAATGTATTAGGAGTTATTTGGTTAAAAGTAATCATTAGTTTTTAATTAGGATCAGTTAATAAAAGAAAGAAATGATGAAAGTGATATCATCTTTTGCTATGTCCTTTTAAACCTAGAATGTTGACTGGACCTAGAATGTCATAGAATTCCTATGATTCTTAGTTAAGTCTGTCAACTTATCTCATGCTCTTTCCTATCTTCATTGAATTTTCTCTACATTTTCAGTCCACTATCTTGTCGGGCTATCTTTCTTTTCTCTTAATTCTGTAATTGGCTGTAAACTTTTAGGTATCGTATCATCTCCCTTCCTCCTAGTATGTCACTGTTAATTGTAAGTGACAACTTCAGAAAGAGCTTCTTTCAAGATGCAAAGCTTTGTAATATGACTGAGATAAAGATTTGAGCCTAACATTGCATCTACAATGAACAGTAAAAAACTTGATTTAACTTGCTAAGGCCGGCCGTCCACTGGAAGTGACAACGCGCTACAACAAGCGACAACTAGCAACATATGGCTACAATACGATACACGAATGAAACGTATGTAATAGTATTGGAGCTCATCCAGTGAAAGAACATTTGTCGTGTTACATCGCAAAAGATTCAATCTTGTTTGCTTTTTTTGACCGTGTAGCGCGACAAAAATGGATAGTGAGAAACTAATAAATTTAGTTCACGAAAAAAAAATATTTGTGGGACCAAAAGCAGTCACAGTAACACATGAAAAATGTGACGATGAAGTAGTAGAACGAAGTAGCAGCAGAAATAGTGTCTTTCTGCATTCGAAAATAAGAAAAATGATGTTCTTCACTATCCTGAAGATCACTGTACAAAAAAAACTCGCCATTCTTCCATTTCTTAGCTAAAATTCTATTAACCCACTCTTTCTCCTTTTCTTGGCTCTCCTCCGTCTAATGAGAGGGGAATCAAGTGCTAAAAGTGTTATCAAATGAAAAGACATTGCAGCACGCGATTGAAAAAGCAGACTGAATAATGGCCATAGGTCGCACAATTTCGCTGGCAGAGGACTAGATCCTGTCGCGCTACATCGTGTTGTGCTATGTCATGTGTTGTAGCGTTTCATCTTCGTAGCACGTTGTCGCTTCCAGTGGACGGCTGGCCTAATATTATATCACTTTATAAACTCCGGTTATAGGCGATGAGCTACTGGTTGGAGGAACTGGAATCAATTCTTGGTAATTATTTTTTTTTAGTTTATTTATCATCCACGATAGATCCTAGGGTCCATTCAATCTTCTATAAAATGTTTTTTTTTTTTTTTTTTTTTTTGGGGGGGGGGGGGCAGATTGGGCCACTCAATCTCAACTAGTCTCGATAGTTCTGAAACATCACAGTCTATACCTTTGGCCCCTCCCATGAGCCAACATAGGTATATACAGGAAATACCTATGTACCAACCTTTGTAAGTTGTAGAACTGCTAGTGGGGAATTTACATTTGCATTTAAGTTCCTTTTTAAAAACTTTTGGGAATCACTGTTTCTTCTTTATCAAATGCATTTATTAGAGAATTGAATCTGAATCCCAATTGAATCTAATGAGAAAAAGATAATCTTGAAACTGTAGAATGAAATAAAACAGATGTAGTTTCAATATGATGTTCGATTAAAAAAAAAAAAAAAAAAATCAAACTAAAATATTTTTTTGAAACTCCTACAACATTCTGTGACAGGATGTTTCAAAGCATGGATAATCTTCACTTCGAAGAATAATGATACCGTAAAGCATAAGGAATCCCCAAACGCTTGAAAAGAAAAATTTCAAATACAATGGAATTTTAACTTACTAACAGAAGTTTATTAACAGAGGGACACTGCCACCTTTGAACTTTCAGCAATAAACACACAAAACAGAAATGGGGTTACAATGGAATTGGGTATTCTTTTTACATATAAAAAGATTATCTATACCTACTCACTTTGCCTGAGTACATCGTAAAAAAAAATAGTTACAGTAGAACCTCATTATAACGGACTAATAGGGGCTGAAGGTTGTCCGTTTTAATGAAAGTCCGGTTTATAACAATAATTCTTATAGGGGTGTAATGCAGCAGGACGTACATCAATGAAAGTACAATAGTTAGCTATACAAAGTGTTTATTATATATCAAATAAAAAAATAGCCTTCAACATAGTAGGTTGAATTGAAAAAGATGTGTACGTATACACTGCATTAATCTTTAGAACAAGAAGGTCCTGGTTCATGTTGAATGCTTACATTCATTGGTTTGAAAAAATAATTTATTTTCTGCTGGGTTTGTTTGCTGCTTATTTCTTCAGTTAATAACTGACGGAAATGTCGTAAATTTTCATAATATGCAAAAATATTTTCATTTGCCGATTGTTCAACATATTGAATAACAAAATTTAAATGGTCTTTCACTTCGCTCACCTTAATTGTAGGCTGACAATTTTTTTTAAAACTGTCCGTTATAAGCGACGTCCATTATAATGGGGTCCGTTATAATGAGGTTCTACTGTAGTTGAAAAAATAAAATTCCTTTTTATTTTCTTTTACTTTCTTACCAATTTAGGTCCATAAACAAATGGGAATGAAACTGCAGATTGGAAGAGCCTAGTTTAATCCCCTACAGAGATCAGAGACTTTTCTCAAATGAATTCTCCTCCAGGCGTATTCTAAGGTCCACCTAAGCCTCTGAAGAATGGGTACTGATGGGTCATTCCGCGTCAGATCACCTGATGAGTTCACCACACCATCACAGATTTTTTATGAAAATTTATTTGCAGGTAAAGGGTCATAAGATGATACATTCTGCAAAATATCGGATTTTTTGGTTAAATATTTGCCGAGATACAAATTTTTGAAGTTTTTTTTATTTTTTTGGTGCCACACCCCTTTTTTGATGTATTTTATTGAATATCAAATCTCCTAATCAATCAAATGGAACCAAATTTGTTTTCCCCATGTATTTTTTTTTATGCTGAATCCAAAAATTTCAACGAAATTAGTCTAGGACTAATAGTTTAGTAATAATAGAAAGCATGTAAGCATTTAGAAAAAAATTTAAATGGCCATGTGGGACAACATTTAAAAATTTGAGATTTTTACCAAAGACTAAAAAAAGGTCTAAAGTAACTGATAAAAAAAAAAAATCAAGATGGCGTTTTGCTCCTGAGTTTGGAAAAAAAATCGCAAAGTTGGTATTCTTTTCGAATCGCGTATCCAACAATTATTAATGTCACTGCATATTTATTTAGTAAATTCAAGTTATCCCTTGCTTTATTCATAGCTATGTAAGCAGTAACTCTCACTTATAGCCAGGTAAAACCAGTGGCGGCGCTAGGCGTCGGCGACCGCCGACGGCCTCGCGCCTGAGGGGGCCTCGCAAAAAAGTTCAACAATGTTATTAAAAGTTTAGTTATTCGTATATATTTCCGTACGCGTGAATAGTATTTATCCAGAGTCTGGCAGAATCCCTTAACCTTAATGGCAACAGTGGCAATTTTATAGACCTTTTAAATTATTATCCAAATATGATCTGACACTACGGGAGCACCTGCAACGTATTAACGAAAAACAACTTAATCAACATTATCTGAGCCATGACATCCAAAATGAATTAATTACATTAATGTCTAAATCCGTTATTGACGAAATTATATTCAGAGTTACATAAGCAAAATACTATGCCTTCTTGCTCGATTGCACCAGGGATGTGAGCCGTGCTGAACAAATGTCAATAATATTAAGATTTTGCAATTCCTCAACTGGAGCGATAGAGAAACATTTTGTTGGGTTTATTAGCGTCGCAGAAACAACGGGAGAGTATTTAACAAATACAATATTACAAGAAGTAGAAAGAAATGGTCTAGATATCCAAAACTGTCGAGGACAGGGATATGATAACGGCGCCAATACGATCGGCCTTAATAAAGGTGTCAGAACTAGAATACTCAATATTAATTTCACGCCATGCGGATGCCACAGTTGGAATTTGCTTTTGATAGATGCAGCTAACTCTTCTACAATAGCCAAAACATTTTTCGGCTTCATCAATAAAATCTATGTGCTCTTTTCGAAGTCAAGCAAGCGTTGGGATCTTGTAAAAACTAAATTAAAATTGACTTTAAAATCTCTGTTTGAAACACGACGAGAGTAGAATTGGAGCAGTCAAAGCGATATTTTTACAATTTGATGATGTTATCGAATGCGTTAATGACTTGAAAAATAAAACTGATGATTTCGAAACTCTTAAGTGATTGTGAAGCAGTCTTAAACGAAATGTTAACTTTTGAGTGTATTGTTGCAATACACGTGTGGTACGAAATTTTACTACGTATGAACAATATAAGTAAACTATGGCAATCGGTTCAAGTGAATTTGAAAGTCGCTATTGACACATTACATTCATTTTGTAGCTGGATTCAAGAATTTCTTAATACAGGATTTGAAAAAAGCGTTGCAGAAGCTCGATTGTATATAGAAAAAAGTAGTTACGAAATTGAGTCACAATTTAAAGAAAAAAGAACTGCAAAGAAAAAACGAATGTTCGGTTATGAACATATTGATGAATCCATACAATCTGTTGAAATGCAGTGTAGAGTTAACTTTTTTAATACAATGATAGATGCTATCATAGTTGACACCGAATGTCGATTCAAAGCGCTTAATGAATATTAGGAACGATTTGGTTTTATTTATGATATAAATTATTTGAAATCTATACCAAAAGAGGACCTTCTCAAGCATTGTAATGATTTAGGTAGAATACTTCGAGAAGGTGAAAACAGCGACATACAACCTTATGAACTGTATGAAGAACTCCAGCTTTTAAAATGCAGTTCACTAAACTCTGTCAACGATGCAAAACAACTTATCCAGTACATTTTAGAAAATAATTTGGAAGAAGTATATCCAAATGTTTACATAACAATCAGAATAATGCTCACAGTTCCAGTCAGTACAGCTTCTGCTGAGAGAAGTTTTTCAAAGTTAAAATTGATGAAGACCTACTTGAGAAGCACGATGAGCCAAGAGAGACTAACTTCGTTATCAGTTCTGTCAATTGAAGCGGAAATAGCGGCTGGTGTTAACTATGACACAATCTTGAAAAAATTCAGTGAGGCTAAAAGCCGAAAAATTCGTTTATTTTAATTTGATTGTTTATGTAATTTTTGTCAACATTTGATTAGCAATAAAACTCATATACTCATACATCAGTCTCAATCTATTTATCGTTTTCTTTCTGACTGGGAAATGAGAGAGGCCTCGCAAAGCTGATGTCGCCGACGTCTACATTTGGTCTAGCATCGCCACTGGGTAAAACCCATATTTTCAAACTGATTCAAACTGAATATAGTATAGTTTGAAAATATGGCGATTCAAACAGAATATTCACCCGTTTCAATCGGGGATGCTAGGCACCGTAATTATCCAAAATGTTATTGAAAAAAATACAGGCCTTTTCATTAACTTCCTTTCCTTTAATAACAGTGTTTTACTGAGGTGTTACTTAAAATATTTGGAACAAAAATTACTTTTTTTTAACAATAAAAAAAAATAAAAATACTAAACTACTGTTATTATAAAGCGAGTTCTATAAATTTCAAAATTATTAACTAATAGTTATTCAGGACAAAATATCTAAAGCATCCATTTTTTTTCTCGTTTTCTTTTCAAAATAGTTTCCGTATTTTTGGTTTTGAATCATATAATTGTGGAAAGGGCGGGAATGACTTTTACTTTCTGTTTGAGGCCGGGTACTTTCACTTTCGGTTTTAGGGGTTGAGTTTCCTACCAAAATTTCATTAATGTAAATTGTATGATTCAAAACCAAAAATACGGAAACTATTTTGAAATTTATAGAACTCGCTTTGTAATAACAGTAATTTTGTACTGTATTTTTATTTTTTGTCAAAAAAAAAAATAGGTTTTATTCCAGTATTTTAAGTAACACCTCAGTAAAACACTTTTATTAAAGGAAATGAAGTTAATGAAAAGGCCTATATTTTTTCAATAACATTTTGGATTATTACGGTGGCTAGCATCGGCAACTGAAAAGGGTGAATTTTCTGTTTGCATCGCCGTATTTTCAAACTATATTCAGTTTGAAAATATGGATTTTACCTGGCTATAAGTGAGAGTTACTGCTTACACAGCTATGACTAAAGCAAGGGATAAATTGAATTTACTAAATAAATATGCAGTGACAAAGTAATAATTGTTGGATATGCGATTTACGCGATTCGAAAAGAATACCAATTTTGCGATTTTTTTTCCAAGCTCAGGAGCAAAACACCATCTTGATTTTTTTTTTTTTATTAGTTACTTTAGACCTTTTTTAGACTTGGGTTAAAATCTCAAATTTTTAAATGTTGTCCCACATGGCCATTTCAATTTTTTCCTAAATGCTTACATGCTTTCTATTACTACAAAACTGTTAGTCCTAGATTAATTTCGTTGGAATTTTTGGATTCAGTATAAAAAAATACATGGGGAAAACAAATTTGGTTCCATTTGATTGATTAGAAGATGAGATATTCAAGAAAATACATCAAAAAAAGGGGCGTGGCACCAAAAAAATAAAAAAAACTTGAAAATTTCTTATCTCGGCAAATATTTAACTAAAAAATCCCATATTTTGCAGAATATGTTATCTTATGACCCTTTACATGCAAATAAATTTTCATAAAAATCTGTGATGGTGTGGTGAACTCATCAGGTGATCTGATGTGGAATGATCCTGATGGGTTTTTTCAAATGAGCATTGGGCTTAACATCCAACCTCAACTTAGCCCTGGGTCATGCAATGTCCATTGCCTTACGTCCATTGCCCCCATGGGCCATAAACCTATCTAATTAGCTTATTACCAATACAAAGCATAAGAATTCTTATTAAATTTGCATTTATATATTTACATGTACATATATATCTTATATTATAAAAGCGTTATTCTGTCTGTCATTGTCATAAGACTTTATATTTTTCCAATTTTGTGACCAAACTATAAGATATAGATTGGTCATGCAAATGGATCAAATCTAGATCTTTTTAAGACAAACAAAATGCTACAAAAACCTTACGAAAAAATTTTTTAGTTTCCAAGATGTCGCCTTTTAAAGGGTCAAATTTTAACTTTTTCTCAATTTAAACGAAAAGTATAAAAGTTGGAAGAGAACATTATATTGAGAAAATGTTTGTATTTGAAAGTTCTATCGAACGATATATCAGTCATTCACAAACGTTTCTGCGTTTGCAAGATACATGCATAAATGTGTATGGCGCAACCCCAGGTGTGGGGCGCCAACCCGCAGTACACCTGAGTTAAGCGGAGAAGGCCAAAACGAGCTGGGAAGTCGTATATTCTCCGATCTCAATATTAATTTGCTAAATAAATAAGTTTTTTTTTATAATGCTGTATATGCAGGGTTTTGGAGCAAAGCGATGGTACCTGGCTAGTTTATTAATATTAAAAGTCAACCATTCTGCCAGTCTTTTTTTAATTTTTTTTTTTTTTTTTAAAATCCAGTAATCTATTTTTCCTTCAAAATGTTGTTGCTCTTGGCTGAGATAGAAACTTTAGGCTGTTTTGTAGTAAGTAAGAGATGTTTTATTTGTTAGTTTGCTTTTTTTATTATTTTTATTTTTTTCACTTTTGATGTTTTAATTATTTCATTTAAGTTTTTGTAAATAAATAATAAGAGAGCCCATGCACAATCATTCATTAAATAAATGTATTTCAAAAACATAAACATACATAGGAATTCGGAAGTCTTTTCCTTAACAGATATCATTGTCAACTGATTCACAGAGATTACTAAAACAGTTTGAAAAGTAATTTAAAATAAGTAAAATTTTTTTTTTTGATTGGTCCATCCTATGAGTTCATTGGTTGGCCTTCATCTTAGTTTGTCTTCCCCCTGGTGAGGGAATTGTCTTTCCTGTTGTTTTGACCCCCTTTCTGCATCCTCTGGTCATCTGAAGAGCATGTAGGTACATTTATATTTTTTAAATACATTTATTTAATTAATGATTGTGCATAGGCTCTCTTATTTATTTATATTCACTTAATGAAAATTTGTGCACGTTAAACTATCCTATTTTCATGATTTAAGTTTTCTTACTCAAATTTTTGCTCCGTTTCTGTTGGCATCCTAGGCAGCAACTGCCGAGACAGTACCTACTGTAGCAAATTTTAATTTTCCCTCTCCGTGAAGTAAGTTTCTACTTTTAAGGCTAACTTTAAATGGTTTTCAATGGATCCCATTACTAATTAAGGAAACTAGATCAACGAATTTAATTTTAAAACAGATCATCTGTTATATTTATATTCATCATCATCATCATCTTATACAGTTTTCAACCCTAGGCTGAGAGGCTTGGAACACAAGCCTCTCCATCTAGTCCTTTCTTCCCACCACCTCTCCGTTGTCACTCTGGTCCAGTCCTCCACTCCCTTAATCCATCTCTCCCTTGGTCATTTATTCAGCATCCGCATTTCATATATCCTCCTGGGAATCCTCTTCTCTTCCATTCTCTTTAAGTTTCCTTTAAGTAATATATTTGTATTACAAACCTCTATTTCCTACTATCTGAATAATGATAATTTATACATCTTCTTAAGAACTTCTTGTTAATTATACACTACAATTGAATTGATTTGTAATTGAAGCTATGATTATCAGAAGTTTCGATTGTCTTAAAAAAGAAAAAGGTAAAATAATTATTCAGTAAAATTATTCAAAGAAAGTGTAAAAAAACAAAAAAACAAAAAAACAAAATTAATGATCTAGACTGCTACAAATTGTTAAATATTGTTATGGTATATTACGTACGTATGTATTAATATGTTAGTTACTTATTTGATTTTCAAATTGCTGTTTTTGTAATTTTAGAAAAATGTGAGAATAGGTTTAGAGAAAATATACTAAACTTGTTCCGCCTGAAGAAGATGGGAAAAAAAATGGAACCAATTGAAATATTGCATAGAATAAAGAAGAAGTTCTTAAGAAGATGTGTAGATCATCTATTAATTCCTTACTTCATTGAAAGCTATTGAGGCAATTGCTGAAGCTGTGTAACGGCCAATTCCAGGAAGCTTCTGTAGCTTTTCTGCTGTCTGCGGCATTTCTCCATTCCATTTCTCAGAAATCTGAAATTAAATTAAAAAAAATCAATAATAAAATAGATTTGAAATGCCATATTCTAAATTAAGGGTTGTAGAACCCTTTGAATGTTTTAAATTTTTCATCTATATCTTGATCATCCCTATATATATATATATATATATATATATATATATATAAAATAAAGCTTTATTTGCAAGAAGGAGTTTAACCCTTTAAGGATGGCTGTGCCTTATAGACATAGTAGATATTGTGAGACTGTGTGTGGCTTATTGACGCAACAAACTAAGAAGGAGAGGACAGATGCAATATATCTATATATTTGAAAAATTTAGCTGATATATATTTTCCAATTTTTTTGTGTCCAGCACAGAAAAACTTGTTTGAAAATACCCGTCCTTAAAGAGTTAAAGTCAATTTTATGATTCTCTAGTATTAAGATTGAGGCACTAATAGAAAAAGAACTCTTCAAAGCAAAAAGCATCATATCAAAAAAAAAAAAAAAAAAAAAAAAAAAAAAC
>JAFIDM010120045.1:0-16654 GCA_023159025.1 Thereuonema tuberculata | reverse complement strand
AAAAAAAAAAAAAAAAAAAAAAAACCTAATATATATCGTTACGCAGGACTAAAACAAAATAATTAAATTAATTTTATGTTAAAGATCATTTTAATCTAAATCAAGATTAAAATTTACTGTTTTAACAATTAAGCACACTTTTAATAATTTCAGATTTTGTAGACGGTGGGACCTTCTCCTGTTTGCTCCACTGCACCTTTTGTGATGGCCCTCTTGAAGTACGATCTTATATGCTGTGGAGTTTTATCTGGGTTCACTTTGTACTTCTGATGCAAGTAATTATAGTTACCCTCCACAGTTGACCCCTTACGTTCCTTCAGCTGCAGGATGGCTTCATTTACCAAATCACTGATCTTTGGAAGAGACTGACCGGGGTTTGCATCAGAGAAGGAACTCACTTCTGGCTGTACACTTTTAAGTCCTTCCTCTTGGCTCTGAGATCCTTCTTATTCCTCTTGTTCTTCAGAAGGATAAGGATCTTCAAAGTAGGAATCATCACCATTTCCTGGATCGTCTGTTTTAAACTGTCAGTTGAGTGAAGTTATTGACTTTCAATAAATTTGTGAATTTAATCTATTTTCAGTAACTTTTCAGTATTTTGAAAATAGGAAATCTGATTGTACTTTACAGAAAGTAATTTTAATCACCAAAACTGGGACACCCTTTCAATTCTAATTTATTTCAAATATTGTATTATTATTTTTTAATGATCTGCTCAGTGTCAACTCACTAAAACTATACATATCAAAAGAGTTACAAATATCTTGGATTTCCCAGTTACAATAAAATATCAATAATCCATTGGAGATGCTAGAGTAGGGTGACCAGATTTTTACATTGGCAAAGCAGGACACCATTGACCGAGGGGGGGGGGGGGAAAACCGGAAAAAAAAAAAAAGGAACCCCCAGAAAAAAAAAAAAAAAACGGAATTTCCAGTTCACAACCAAAATAAAAAAAAACAGAATCTCCAGTTCAACAACCAAAAAAAAAAAATCGGGACATTTTTAAAACGCTGCGGGACAAATTGTTAAAAATCGGGACGTCTGGTCACCCTATGCTAGAGCCCAGATAATTGTAAAACACAGTTAATCCAAATTATGTTCTACTGGATTAAATGTATAAACAAACCTATAAAAACATAAGATGAACATTTTTGTAGTATGTAAATACAAAATTGAATATGAAGCAATATTGTTTAATTATGTTGCATTGTTATTTAAAATATTCAGTAATGACTGTTGTTATTTTAAAAAGTCACTTCCATAGAGAATTTAAAAAAAATTAAATTTGTATTTACTAAGAAGACCACAGTTAACCTAACTCCATTAATAACGAGTTCCAGATAATCGATGTTTTACTGTATAGTAATTGATTAATAAATTTAATAATATATTGCTAGCTTTCAATGGTCCTAATAATCCATATAAGGATTCACCAATGCCAACAAGGTTGATGCTTTAGCATGGGTACTTTTTATTCACAGTAATTTGCAGCGAACAAAACTGAAGTCAAATAAATATGGTGCTTGGAATTCTTTCTCCAGACACTGGAAAAACAAAAATGAAACAGTTCTTGGTGGCACTTGACCTGTTGATTCAAGTTTTCTCCATCTGTCATTGACAATAGATTTACTGTCCTACGCTGACTGGAGAGAGGCTTTCTCTCCCTGTTTGTCGGCATCACTATTAAACTTCGTCTATGTATCTGCGTTGTTACTTGGACCCAAGTCTCTGCTTCCTTGCAGAGAACATGTACACTGCATAACTTCTATAGTAATTCCGTGGAGGCCTGGAAACGTCTACTGCTTGCTGTTAGTGAAAGTCCGAAGTAACGTCTTTGGCTTCGCCCCGAAACTAAGACTTGCTTCTGATTTGGCTGCTACTCTTCTCTGCTCTGCTCAGCTCAGCTTCTTCTGCTGCTGAAGACGGCCTTCGCCGCGGACGAACTTCTCTCTTCTTCTTACTGGAGAGGGAAACCAACTTGCAGCTGGCTGCTGCCGATGACAACTGCCTTTCTTAGCTTAAGGCACTGTTTATATAGCCGGCAACGCTTCCATTCGAACAAACCAAGGGAAGGAAGTGCTGCTGGAACAGTCCATAGAAGAGGGGGAGAGATATCACCCTGTGCCAACGGTCATATAGCAATATTATTATTTTTTTTTTAATATTACACATTGTTACACTTGTTTACTTATTATCCTTTAATGTTAAATCAAAAAATAAAGTTAATCCAGAACAGGTGATTGTGAGAACTCTACAGACCCATTGAAAATTTAAGCTTGGAACTGAAATGTTTACTTCGTAAGTTAAGATTAAGTAAAATGGTCCCTTCCTGGCTTGAGCTTATGGGATTGAAAGTAGAGACTCCAGCAACTCACAATTCAATGAGATTAGGAAAAATAAGCTGTTAAGTTTGATGCAAACTCCTTTTTAACTCCAGAATAAAATCAAGGTGCCATTTACAACAGGCTGAGTAACCACAAGGCTATGTCTAATGGAAAAACAGCTGGAAAAAAACATACAAAATTTTTAGCCTATTGATCAGAAATTCTTTTGCATTGGTTGCTGGATTGTGCTGCCCGACTGACATTTTTCTTCGAGCAATGCAACTTCATTGTATTATCCTTGAATGCCAAAACAGTTTGACATCATTATAGTGCAACATAGTTGCATCATTGCTCATATTTCTTTGTTTATATTTCCTTGGAATTTAACATTTTTTAAGCCCTCACTGTGAGATTCTTATGTCTCTACTGTGCTGTTTTTTGTTTATACACAAATTTTTGTATGAATTCTATAGCCGTTATCTCTGCATCATATCAATGCTGTTGTTGATGATTTAGATAGTCGATACAGACAAATGCAAAGTTATTCTCAGCGACAGCTTGACTTGTGAAGGTCCTTTTACATGGCTTTTGTTATTAAACAATATTTTTTTTAAACTCAATTAATCCCAATTTTCATTCCCCCGATTTTTACACTTGACTTAATTTTATGTAATTTTAAGTGTAACAAAAATTACATAAAACAAAAAAATGAAAAATTTAAGTTTTGTTATATTTTATTTATTTATTCTTTTTACTGAATTTCTTTGCTTTATAAAAATGCCTTTGAATTCCCAAACTGTGGGCCAGTGATCATATTATTTGATACATAACTGGAAATTTTTAATGCTCAAATGATGTATCTGGAGATGTCATTGGCTTGATTTGCATACTCAATTGTTTATCATTACTTATTTGGGTAACCTTGTGTGTTGAGGTACAAAGATCCTCAAGATTCCAATAATTTAAAAGCAACACTTTTTATGTAAGTCAAAACGTTTTGTCAATAAATCAAATTTTATTTATATGTAAAAGGAAATTGTGTCTGCTGCAAGGTATCTACAGTATCTACAGAATGCATTCAAAGATTAATAAGTAGGTCTATTATCCGAACCCCTAATCACATGATACTGAATAATCAGTAACACATGATAAGGTCACATGATACTGAATCCTAGGAACATCTAGAAGAAGAAAACAAAACCCAAACATATACAGTAAACTCCCGATTATCTGCGGACCTCTCCTGTTTCCATTTTTTTTTTACTGTACAATAAATTACGGAATTAACAAAAATTTTTCAAATGTACAATAAGGTAAAAAATAAAGAGAGGCACATTTAGCAATGTCCAAGTAGGGGGTTTTCGTGTTTCGACACAAAAAAACAAAGACAATTAACCGATTTTTTTGTTAAAAAGTAAGAAATTAAAGTAAAATAAAATAAAATAATTGTTTAAATTGTATGTACTGCCGTTTTAATATAAATAAAACATGTTAAAAGCATTTTGTGCTGATTTTCGTCCTATTTCAGATTATCTGCGGAATTCACTTATCCGTGGTTGCTGCGCCACCAATTCCGCAGATAATCAGGAATTTACTGCATTTATAACGAATGTAATGGCTTGGCAATTCATTTATATCAGGATGCCTATTATGCTTGGTCCTAATCTTGGATGCTTTTATGTTGACTTCAGAACGAGATTTGATTTCCAGAGAGAATTAGGAATTTTCTGTGATTTCTCTCCGTATAGGTCTTGGGATTCATTCGCCATTTGTGAATTGAAGACTTGATTTTTTTTTTTCTGGATTTTTAAAAATGAGCAAACGTAAGACTTGCCATAAACTGCCATTTCAATCCTTTGTGGCTGCTGATTGCAATAGTCAAGAGGAATAGGTCACTTGGTTGTTCTTGGCCTGTTTAGGGTCTTTTAATCTTTACTTGTATTTTGACAATCTGTGATAATTTGTATTCTCCTGTATTTAAACACGTTAAAAGCAAAAATGAAACACTAATAAATAAAAGAAATGATTCCTAACTATTTTTGCTCCTTCGTGAAGTCGTCTTCCTCTAGAATAATATCCTAAACCAGACCAGACTTGATTAACTTCTTCTAAAGATGCTTTGGAGAGAGCTTTGATATTTGGCCATAAATTCATCCACTTTTCATAATAGCTGATAACCGTTGCTACTCTCGTTTGCTGCAGCATGATCTCAGAAACCCACACTGTGAATAAACAAATTCTGGATTATTCTATCTTTTTCATGAAGTAATGATTAAATAAAACTTGCTAAATTTCAGGATTTCCATTTTCAAAACTAAAGAAAGGATAAAAAATAATTAAGAAGAAACACACATGGACTACAACATTGAAAATTAAGACTTTACTAGTTATGTAGATCAAAGAAACAAGCAGAACAATGGAAAGAAGGTAACAACTTAGATCCAAATTACTTTTAAAAACACTAGTTTGTTTCTTTTAGGACAGCGATGCAAGCCGTACGTTGCCACATAATTAACTGAAATCTGATCATTGTAACAACTATTTACTAAAATAAGCAAAGATTCTTTGAATTTTCAAAGGTAATCATCCTCCTCAAAGCCAAAGACAATGGGATGTTCAGCGTCGAGTGTGTTGTCACTGTTTCAAAATGTGAAGCCATATTATAAGCAAGGCTGAAATTAGTAACATCTAGTTTTTAATGTTTTAGTTCATGTGTATTTCTTTTTAAATGCTTTTTACTAAATATTTTCAATGTGCGTTAAACTTTCGCTAGAGAAATGATATTTTAATAACAATGTTCAATCCTGTAGCAAATTAAATACAGATTTAGAAACAATGTAATAAAGCTCATGATACCTATACTGTGGAAAGTAATTTTATTACCTTTAAAAAGATTTATACAGTCGAACCCTAATTTTACATTCCTGCAAATAATGTTTTCCCGTCATTTATAACATTTTTTCTCGGTCCCCTCAATTTTCCTATTATAATAATACATTTTTTCCCCTGTATTTATGTTGTCGTAATATCAATTTATGTTGTTTCCGCTAAATGGAGTAAAAAAAAAAAAAAAAGACGATGTCCATCCGAAAAATTGAACATAAAATGGCAACTACCAACATAAATTTCACCATAAATACAGTCAATTTATGCAGATGCAACGGCAAAATATAGTCTCTCCCCCTCCAACGTCCACTTATTACGCTGTTTGTGATTACAACTCGTGAGACCATCTCAACTTCGATCTATCGATTGTCTCGACACTTGATGTCTTCATTCGGTTTCGGCTTCATTCTTGTATCTGATCATCTGGCATTCTTGTTACCTCGTCTTGTTTAATTTGAAATGTGTATGTAGACCTTGAGATTTTAAAGTGATTAAAATAATGTGTATAATAATTTTCCTTTTCTAAATTAAATATTTAAAAATTGTAATATTTATTATAGTCCTGTGTGTTATAAAAGTTCCAAGCATTGATTACAAATCATTCTATGTATTGAACATTGTATCCTTAATGTTCTTGGTATGCGGAAACCATTTCCCATAATTTACACCATTTTTTCAGAGTCCCTTGAAAAGTGTAGAAGCAGGGGTCGACTGTATATTCTCCCTACGATCATCTGTTTAAGCTTCAAAAATCATGTCTTATAATCAATATCATATTTCACATAAATACATGGAATCTTTAGTTTTTCAGTTAAGTTAACAGGTATTCACATGTTTATTTCATGGACAATATTGCATTTAAATTTAATCTTATCGCTTTCATAAATAGTGCCTATTACAATGAAACTGTGCCTTTTTAAGTTTTGAAAGACAAAAATGTCAAATGTGTATATCATGTTGTACATACTAAGTTGAAAACAGCATTTTTTTTATTTTTTTATTTTAAATTCTGTTTTAAAGCCAATGTTAACTATTGCATAGATATAATAACGCTTAGTATAATATTAGCATAATATTTAAGTAACACAAGAACAGAATTATTTACCTGCATAAGCTCTCTCATTTACGTCTGTTATTTTTGCCTGGAAAAAAAAATAAAAATTTTAAATTTTCATTTATAAACAATTTCTAGAAAGAATGTAAGTTTTTTAGAATTTAAGTTTCTTTTTTGTCATTTGCATTATGTCAACTTTTTTAGTATCATCATTTGTTTTAGAAGCTATAATGAAAAAGAAGGATTTTATGTGAGTGTGGATGGAATGGAATTAACAGTGTATTGAATATCTACAGGAGATAACAGAATTAAGTATACATATATTTAATAACTCGTTCACTGCTAAGTACATGGGCCCGTGTAGATGGCGCTAGCAATGGACATGCTGATTATACGGTGCCTTGTTGTGTGGCTATGCAAACTCTATTGATCCATATGCTGCCGGTGCTTGTAAGAGGAACTTGTATTGTGTGCGGCATCTCAATAGACACCTTGAACTGTTGTAAACAGTTATTGGCACCAAACTTTAGTGCTTTTTTTAAGGTTTTTTTTTTTCCTCCCCATAATAATGAGTAATGTACCAGGGCTTTGAAAACACTAGATTCTCTTAAATTTGTTATTTATTTTTTGTTGATTTTTAGAATTCAAAATTTGAAAAAATAGAAGTTTCTTGATGACCTAATTTGATTTTATATAATTTTTTTGAGAATTTACACTTATTTTTATTAATAAATAAAAAAATACATCCTCTGACGAAACCATAAAAAAAAAAAGCTGCTAAAAATTTAGAATCTAGGAGACACTCAGCACAGGAATTTAATCAGAGGTGCCACCTACATGGAGCAGTGATAGTTGATTTGAGTGGGTTCGGGGAGGTTGAAATTTGATATGTACTGATTTCTTATTTAACCATATATAATAAAAACATAAGATAATTTAGTGGCAACTGGGGATTGCCAACCCTTGCAATGGTGGTAGTGAACGTGTTAACTTAAGTAGAAGGTTGATTTAGATAAGAGTTCACAAATTTAAAGGTTTAATCTGATAAAACACTCCCTTCCTCCACCATCTGTTATGTTCAATATGATGACCCACATTCCTGACAATAGCTCAACACCTTAATTTCCATTGTAGAAGGCTTTTGCTTTGTTGAACCTGAGATATTCAATCCCAAGTCTATTTATATGCTTTCCAAAGGCCTTCAACTGTCTTTGGTCGATGTGTAGAAATTTTTTTTCGAAATCCCAAATAAACAAAAACCCATAGGTGAGGCGTTGGGAGACTTAACCGGAATCCTAGTGAAAGGTATTACGGTTAGCCCTGTCTCACTGTTTTCTTTCACAGTAAGCCAATGATGTGTGAGATGTGTTTCTTGAAGCTATGGCTAAATGGATTTGCACCTTGTTCATGTCATTTCCATAGAGGGGGGGGGGGGATATCTTCGTCAAAATGCAGTCCATCACAAACATCTGGAAATATGCAGCACTTATCTTCATGTTTGCAGATACTCTATGGGTGCTTCTATAAAATGGAACCAATGGTTTTGGTTACAAACACTCCGGTTGGTGTTGTGACATCACAGGTTGCTCTGACGTAGGAGCCTGGTTACTCCCAAGTCCTTCATTTTATAGACGGCGCCGGTTGGTTGTGTTCAAAGATGGCTGCCAAGATTGTCGATCTGTTGTTAGAAGTTGAAGAAGAACTTTATTCATTGTTAGAAAGAGAATCAAGTACTGATTCCTCATCCTCGTCAGATGAAGAGATTATTATGTTATCAATGTATAGTAATGTAGTAGAGAGAAAGCAAGAATTAAGAATTATGCAAGAGAAACTGTCGTAGCAGCCGACAACATTCCCAGCCGACGACACAATGGACGCATTTTACATTACATTTCTATTTTACAATACACAGTTGCTTTTTACTCGACGATTAAATTAAAAAAAATTTTTTTATTTTACTTCTTTGTTTCATATAGAATGCCGATGGTTGGGTTCCGTGAAGCTGTGGCACTACTTATCGGAATTTCTCCGTTTTCAAACCACCGCGAGTCCGGTACCCCCGGCTCTCCTGCCGACCTTCGGTGCACCGGCCGCGGCATAGAGCGGCCACTGGCGCCCTCAAACTAAGATGCCCTAAATAAAAGGCAAAATAAAATAAACAAAAATAAAAGGCAAAGTCTAAAATAAATAAATAAATAAAAAAAAAAAAAATTTAATAGAAGCGAAATTGCAAGTCTAAAAATAAATAAATAAATAAATAAATAAATAAATAAATAAATAAATAAATAAATAAAAAAAATTAAATTTAATAGAAGTGAAATTGCAAATGTACAAAAAAAAATTAAATTTAATAGAAACGAAATTGAAAGTCTATCGCATATCGTCTGCTACTAAGGAATAACCCACCTAACGAAGGAATAACCCACCTCCTCAGACGGTTGCAAATACATCATCTCGGTTACTGCAACCTGAAATCTGGTTGGTGTTTATAGAAGCGATCACTGGTTGGCTGGGGTAACCGGCTTATTTTATAGAAGCAGTGGTTGCTCGGAAGGTTGCAACCAAAACCTTGGTTCCATTTTATAGAAGCACCCTATGCAAAGTTAATATGCCACGTGTGCAGTAACCTGCAACCACCATAAAACCTTCGGAAACTTTTTCTTTGCACTGTCGAACAAATTTGAACGTTCCTTCGCATCTTTACATCTACAGAAAATTGCTCGCGGTTTGTCCATGTCATTTAGGTAAATCCACACTTCATCGAGGGTTAAATCCATTTCCATTTCTCACCTGCAAGATGATTTTCATAAAGTTTCCGGGCATTTATGAACAGCTTACTAACTTGCTGCTCTTGTAGCATGTGACCTCTTCCTTAGTGACGACTTTCCATTTTTAGGTTTTGTCTTATGTTACGGCAAATGGTCCCTTGAAATGTTCCAAGTTTAACAGCCATACGACATTGTGTATGGAGGATTTTCATGTGAGCCATCTGTTTGACTTGTTGCACAGTGCTGATGGAGCTGGCAAGTTGTATAGGTTTACGAGTGTGTTTAATTTGACATCCACAATCTTTGGGGCCATATTCTAGTTCTTCATATCACATTTCCAACATGTTGACAGCTAATGAAAATTCCATTTTCCTTACATTTGATTACGATGATAGAATAGGAATATCCTGCTTTGGAAATTCCATTAATGAGGCATTTCCAATAACAATTCAATTTCACAGCTATTTGCAAATATTACTTTGCGGAGTTTTCACATAACAATCGACTCATTGCTAGCTTCGAATTGAATGCAAACTGCATGAGTGGAAGCTCTTTGCACTAACCAATTCAATTTGTGAACTCTCTATCAGAATCAACCTTCTGTATTCTCGAATGTAGATACAAATCACTGAGACTAAGTGCATCAAGATTTTGAGAAAGAAAACAAGCACAATTGAAATTTAGGAAGAAAAAAAACCAAAGGAAGAATCAAGAGTTGAATTATGCCAATCTCTTATTGAAACTGCAGTTTTCAGTAAAAGAGATAACAAACATTATAAAAATTATACCCACAGAAATCCTTTAAAATTCAGGTATAATTTTGCTAATCTGGAGACATCATCAAAGAAAAAAGAACAAAAAAAACAGCACCATATGATCTACAACAATGTGAGTATCCTTCAACTGGCAGAGAAATGTTGACCAAATAAGGTGGCTTACAGAAGAACACTCAAAAACAATTATACATCATCTTTTGAAAGAAAAAAAAGTATACTCTCAGTCTTCAGTTGATTGTGGATATTGTTGCAGGAGATGCACAAAAAGTCACCTGCAACATGGTGTTTAAACTCTTTCTCTATTAACAGGCAAAGGTAATTAACTATGGCAAAGCTAAACAAAAAGCAAGTTCCTTGAAACTTATATAAGATTAAATAGTACAACAGCAGTTTGGCAGTCCAGTTTGAGATAAATCTCCAAACGAGATGAAGATATTATCTTTTAATTAATGTAATAACATAATGCAGCTAATAAGATCTTAAATTGTACTTTAATGCATCTATGCAACATTTCAGTTTTAATTTATCATTTATAAACAAACAAAAAAAGTTGAAAAAATTTAAAATAAGTTTTGTATTTTTTTTTTAAATCTTAATGAATTAAATAGTTATTTTAAGAAATATAAAAAAGTAATAAACAGGAAATAAATACCACATTTCTCCAAGGCAAATCCCTTTTGTTTTTGTCGTACCACTGTAAAAGATTATGACGTACATCTAAAACTTCTTTTTCAGTGAAATCATGATTCAAAGGAATAGGAGGAGGATTGAGGTCACTTGTCTGTTTCGTCTTCTGTTTCACTAATGACAAAAGTTGTTAAATTTTACAATTACAATTTAAATGCATTTTTTTGAATGAAATATATACAAGGTGAGCATAAAAGAATGGTGGGATATCAAAGACATTTATTTTCTGTACTATTTAATGGATACAGTCATGACATCTATGAATTGGAAGTGCAACTGTTTAAATTGGTTGTGACACAGAAAGTTCCTGTTTAGTCTCCCAGTTCACATCCAAGCTGTAGTCCAATTCCTACCAAACTCGATGAAGCATACCCGGTGCAAAGCCTCCACAGCATGGGTGGTCTGTTCCCTGATATCACTGATGGATCTGGGCATTAGGGGGTATGTACAAGTTGTCTTTCACGTACCCCAATAGGAAACAGTCAAGGAGGCCATCACACCAGACTTGCTTCGTAGAATCTATCAAGATTTAGAGTATGCTTGGATGTGTGCCGGGTGATGAAAGGTACGCACATTGAAGACTTTGAGTGATGCACATCAAACTTGAATAGTTGCTCTGCCAATTGAGGGATGCCATGACTGTATCTGTTAAACATTACAGAAAATACATATCTCGAAAACCTCACTATTCTTTTATGCTCACCCTGTATTCTTACTATTTAACTTTTAAAATTTGAAATTGGCAACTTAAAAGTAACAGTGATTTAGAGTGAACGATAAAGATTCTGAAATGGGTGTCTGAATGTCCCAAAATTATCTAGATTCTGTTACAGTATTTGAAAAAATTGCAAGATAAAAAAGAAAAACACCAGTTTCTTTATTATTATTGTCTGTATTCTTTTTACTTTTTCTTATTTTCTTTGCTTAACAAAAATATCTTCAAACACTAGACAATTTTGATTAAGGTTACTTCAAGTGAAAGCAATGATTTTTAATGTTAATTTTCTTTTTCTACATGAGGAACCTCTATTTTCATGAATATTGATTTGTCCCTAATTATCTTTATCAGTTTATATTTGTTTTAACCTTGATGAAGAAGGATAAGTCCTTCGAACAGCTTCTTGAAATTGAATGATTATAAGCAAAAACTTTCAATTACAAACAAATCTTATTTTAATCTTCTTTTTCTAAGGGGCGTCCATAAACTACATTCGCATGTCCTGGGGGGGGGGTCATGCTTAGTGTGACAAGGGAGGGAGTCATATATTATGTGACGTCACATTACATTTCATTTATTTTTTAAATCAAAAATATCTAAAGAAATTCATTAAAACATCCGCAATTTTAAAGTTCAAGTGAAAATATGCTTGAATAATTAAAAAACTCCATCTTTTTGGATATATTTCATTTGTTATCGGTGATATTTCGCGGAATTAGTATCTTTCCGCTTTTTCAAACCTTTTTTAAAAAACAACAAAGAGTAACTTCCATTACATTTCTTAATACTGATACTGGTATGTATAATACAGATATATTATTAAGGATTTTCAACAAAACCAATTATGACAATGTACCAAATTATACATACAAGAAATGTAATGGAAGTTACTCTTTGTTGTTTTTTAAAAAAGGTTTGAAAAAGCGGAAAGATACTAATTCTGCGAAATATCACTGATAATAAATGAAATATATCCAAAAAGATGGAGTTTTTTAATCTAATTTTAGGAGTATAAGATATGAAGTATGCTTGAATAATATTAGGACTATGCATCAAAATGCAAAGTTAAAGGATAAGGTTTTCTATCAATTTTATGACTGATTGAATGACTAAAAGGAGTCGACACACCCTGTATCTTTAGAATTCAAGTGCCCTTTTGTGACATGAAAGTACACATGAAGTACTTAAAAAAATATATATATATATATATCCAAAACACAAAACTTGAAGCTGGTGGTCTTCAAATTTCGTAAAGCAAAGATTTCAATCAATCATTTGCAATTTAGAATTCAGAAAGTATAGAATATAAGAATAAAAATTAACTTACATTACTAAACCTATAAAAGAGCCGGACAGTGATTTGTGAATTGAAAATTCCACTATCAAAAAAACAAATCACTGCTTACGAAATGCCGATCAAAAAACAAATCAAATATATATATTTTTAACTGTTTAATAGGTGTTGTGAAGTGAATCTTATAAATACTTAAGTTAAAATTAGTTTAGTTTTTAATATAAATTAGGGTGGGGGGGGGGTTGCGTGATATTGTGACAGAATATTAAGGTGGACATTCACAAATTGTGACAAGGGTGGGGAAGGGGTTGAAAATAACAAAAATTATCATGATGTAGTTTATGGACAGTCCATAAGTAATAAAATAAATAAAAAAATAAAACAATAAATTATAAAAAAAAAGGGAAACAAGGAAAACATACTCAAATTGTAAAAATAAACAAAACAATTATAAATTAGATCTGAAAGAGGATAGGGTATTGTGGTCAACATGCAAAATACTGAAGCCTCTAAAGTCTACAGCATTAGCAGTTGCATGAAAATTAATTAGTGTTTATCAGACTCAAGATGAAGCTGAAATACTGAGATCATCATCTGGAGTAAGGAAAAAACCTCAATGACTCCCAATATTTAATACATTGGCCAAAAATTATTTTTTTTTTTAGCAGCAATTACTTTTACTTTCAAAGTTTAAATAGTTTTTATCTTTACAAAGTCAAATTATCTATTGGATGTCTGACTATCTGTGTTTGTAATAGTTTTTTTTTTTTTTTCTTCTTTTAAACTCCAATAGTTCCTCTTCTTTTAACAGTTTGGACATATATTTATGTGGGCTTTCTGGCATGTAATGTCTCTAACAATATCATACTCAAGTTTTGTCATTTCAATTTGATCACTCTGTATAAATTTCATATGGACACATAGTCTAAAAATTGCCATGATAAGACATATGTTGTTTAGATTTTCTAAGAAATCATTTAGGTTACTTAAGGCATTTGAAATAATTGTCAAGTGAGTTGTAAAGAACATTTATTTTAAGATTCACAGAAGACATGAATCCAATTTATCACTTTCAGTATATTGTAGGATGAAAGGCTGTTCACATTGTTTTTTTGTTCATTTGGTTGAAATTTGTCTCTTTCTATCTTGACTCCATTCAAATTTGATATGTTGACTTATTATCGTGTTTGTTTTCTTGAGCTTGTTTTCATTCTAAGGAATATAGATTATAATTTCTGTTGTCCATCCATGATCGCTTCTTCTTGATGAACATCTCTCCTAGTTCTATTATGGTTTCTTCAATGCATTCTAATATCAATAAAGAAACCCTGGTTTTATCTCTTGATACAAACATTTTAATGTGAATAACTGAAGTTCTTAAATATTAGTTTGATTGAAATAAACTGCCTTTTTTGGGGTTTAAACCGAGATCCTGAGAAGGCCATTTCGAGTTTCTTGCACTCTCATCAGCCAGGACTACTCAGTCAATGCAAGACTCAAAAGGCTGCGAGGGGAAATATAGTTTGAAGGTGGAATTCAAAGTGCTCCCTCATAAACTAAAGAAAAGAAAAGAAAAAGAACAATAACTATGGAAAACAAAAACTTTGGACATCAAGGGCTTTACGTACATGTTTACTTAATATTGTCAGCACATTATCCTTCTTATTTTGCTCAAATGTAGCCTTGTCTTTTTGTTTCTTTGTATTTTATTTCCTTTGGCCTACTAGTTGTAGGCAATGTTTTTGATAATGCCTCTCGGCTTTTCAAAAATTTTGTTTCTTGCCTTTTTGCCTTTGGGGGTCACTGCCAGATTGGCCGGTGACTTTCTCATAGGTTTGCGCCTTTTCTGGTTCTTTTATCGAGGGAGGCGGGTTAGGGCTGAAGATCCCGTTGAAGGGTGAAACAGCTGTTCCCTAATCCTCCTCGTAAAATGAATCAGAAAAAGGCAATTTGTTTTTGTTTTTTCTGTGCTGGGCTTTACGTACATGTTCACTCAATCAAGCTTTCTGCCTCAAAAAGAAATTTGTTCACAAAGAAAAAAAACAAAATGACAAAAATTAAAGAAAACAAAATCCTCTAATGGATGAAAGAAAAGCAATCATATTGAAATAAACTGTCTTTTTTGGGTTAAAGCCGAAACCCTGAGATGTCCGTTTCGAGTTTCTTGCATTCTCATCAGCCATTCCATGACCAGGGTAAACAGATTTCTAAAATCGCAATACGGGACAACCGAACCTTCCAAACTTATTCAACCGAAAAAAAAAATTCAATCAATCGGGACAATCCCAGGCATATCATGACAGTTGGTTGCCCTGTGCAAGGCTCAACAAAGGCTATAAGGGGAAGTATAGTTTGAAGGTGGAATTCACAGTGCTCCCTCATGAACTAAAGAAAATAAAATAAAAAGACTCTGCTTTTTTGAGAATAATCAATCTGAGGAGAACTGCTAGCTAGGAAGTTTGAGAGTTAATCGTGGGATTCTTCTTTTGCTCTTCAATTAGGACATTACAAATTAATTACATGTTAAGCATCAGTTAGTAAGCAGTGGCTGAAATGTAGTAATAACTATGAATAAAGCCTGATTTAACAATTGACATCTTAGTTTGATTAAGTAGTGATTGTGTTGCTACAATCCATTTCAAATTTCTATACTCTAGATCAATACTAGATGGCGAACAATGCCATTGATTTTTTTTATTATTATTATTATTTCTTTGAATGCTAATTAAACTTCATTGGTACAATGGTTTAGTCATTTGATAAAAACTCCAAGATCTCGAATATGCCATCAACTTTCAGTCACTGTATACGATTTCTTGCACATTAGCGTCGGACACAGTTGTGCAATTTTAACTGGTTAGCATTTAAATGGTTTGTTAGATATTCCAGTCAGTTTGAAATATCTATCAGACTATTAGTTAAGTGACTAACATTGTGAAAGATCTACTTTGCTTGTGACAGATAATGAATAGTGCTGCATAAATTTCATTAATATATGATCTAATAGAAACAAAAAGCTTATATCCACTGCACTGTTAATCACTTCACAAAACTTCTCAAATTGTTTTATTCTCAGTCTAGGATTTCTTTGGGCCACTTTCGGTAGCTCATAATAACAATTGACGTATGTTTTCTTTACATCAGGTTGCAGCTTCAATGAATAGCGACAGTTAAATTCATTGCTGCTTTGATCTAACAGAGAATATTACATAACTTATGTGCATTAATGTCATTGTTAGTTATCTAATAATGGACTAAAAGAATCAGACAGACTGTAGATTAATAAGTAACATGCACGTATGAGCATTTCCTCTCTATTGTTATATGTTTGCAGCGCATTGCTAAGCCAATATTACAATTTCTTTTTTTTGCTTTATCGATTTCTTTGTAGAGTCAGGTGAACAAAACTTTTTTTTTTTTTTTTTTAATTTAAGAACCTCACCTTTTTTGTTCGTTTTAGTTGACCCCGTTACACTTTTACGACCGTTTTTAGTTTTAATTTTTTTCATGATTTTCGTATTTACGACTCTCAGCAACGAGCTTGGTATATTGGCAATGGTCAGTCAGTATTCCTCAACCTTCGTTTGTTTTTCTTCAACATAAAAAAACAACACCTCACTATTTGGCGGGAGTTTTTTAAAAAGACCGCAGAGCACTTAGTCACGACAGGAAATCCGGAACCGGAAATGGGACTCAAAATTGGATTACACACGTCGGGAAAACGTTTGAATAGCATGAGAGGTAAATGCATGAAATATTGCCTAGGCTAAAATTTGTATTATGGCTTCGTTTAACATCGTTCCAATAATTGACGTTCATAAAGAGAATTTTAAAATTTTATGGCCAACATTGATATCAGCCATCCATTCTGCTTCATTTATTGCAATTGATTTGGTAGGTATAGCGTTAAAAAAAACAGAATAATCATCATATCAATACTATTCAAAGTATTAAATAATATAAAGAAATGCCTTTTTTTTTTTACTTAATCTTTGTCATCGAAACAAAACATTCATTCATGAAGTTCATTGAAGAATTGTAAAGAGAAATATTTTATTGCCAAAATTCTTAATTAGAGGAAAGTAGGCTAAAATGGTATAGTATTGCTTTAGTTTCGTTTTTAGAAGATATCACCTTTAAAAGA
>JAFIDM010120044.1:24945-45301 GCA_023159025.1 Thereuonema tuberculata | reverse complement strand
AAAGGCAATTGTTTTGTTTATTCTGTGCTGGGCTTAACAGACATTTTCAGTGAAATTTGTCAGCACGTTAACCCTTTCTTTTGCTTAAACAGTACCTTTATTTCAATATATTTTATTTGTATGATTTTTGCAATATATTCCTATTTTGTGATTTTCATCATTTTTTTTTCAGGCTATGTTGAAGAATGCAATATAACATGATTAACAAATGAAGAATGTAATTCCATATTACTTAATTGTTCCTACTTTTCCTGTACATTGATGACAATAAACCAGCCTTGCAAATTAAAATGAATTCTTTTCAATATTTTCATACATTAAGTATATTGTTTTCCAATATAATAAAAGGCAGTATTAAAAAATTATATTAATCCAATCAATATTAAAGTTTCTACTTATTATTGGCATATGTGTAAATACATGTAACTATGATTTACTCAACAAGAACTGACTGTATTTATTTCATAATTTTGTGCTAGGCATTTTAAATCATTCACAATCAGCACACATATTAACAGAAATATACAGTATTGCAAGATACACAATATTATTACTTTACAATTAGCTGACTACATGCCAACACAAAATACACTGCAATTATTGTGTTGAAAAGAAAAAAATTTGGTAAATGCTATCCACTGCCATGAACGTAAATACATTGATAAGGGTACAATTTGTTCTTAAATGAAAAGGAGGACACAAATAATTTGAAGAAAAAAAACATGTTATCAGAGATATAAACCTATCTCTTCAACCAAAAAAACCACCAAAAAAAACCCTCTAAGCCTATCTGTTGAACCAAATAAAACAAAAAACCACCTCTAAACCCATCTGTTCAACAAAATGAAAATTAAACAAAGTCTCTACATCCATCTGTTCAACCAATTAAAAAAAATCCAAATCCATTTGTTCAACCAAATAAAAAATTTTTTTTATAAAATTCTAAACCCTTCTGTTCAATCAAATAAAGCTTAAAAAAAACTTCTACATCAATCTGTTCAACCAAATACAAAAAAAAAAAAAAATGAACTTCACCTATCAAAACGGAGGACATATTACTCTTCAAACATCAAAAAGGAGGACACTTCTCAAGGGAGGACAGAGCTTCCGAAAGGAGAACGGTTTGTCACCTTAATATGAGCATGTTATTAAAAATGCAATCTCATCGCCATAGCAAACATTCTCATATAACTTTTATAATTTAAATAATGTAATTTAATTTTGGAAGTGAAGGAATTATGTAGTTTATAATGTGCTCTAAAATATATTTGTAATTTAGATAATTTTAAAATTCATGTTCATGCTTAGTATAATGCGTTATAAATTATATTTATAATATATGAAATCTTGAAATTTTTTTTAACGGTTATTATAATATAGTTACTTTAGAAGAAAAATAATTTATGAAGATACAAGAGTAAGGGCTTTCTTTTCTGTATTAATAATAATTCTTCTTGTAATAATATATATCCATGAATGTCAATGATTATTTGTTATTTCATGCATTACGTGATTGTGTACTAATTTATAACGTGTTCATAGTTTTTACTATGTTTTACATTTTCATTGCAGAAACATAAATTAGACAAAAACTAATGTGATTTTTTTTCTTTAAAAATAACAGCAACAATTGTAATTTTCACAATAAATAAAATCTATGTTAATGTAAAAATCTGGGGCACGGCACTGCCCCCGCCAAGACGAGCCGAAGGCAGGAAGGGCACTATGTACCTTTTCTGGAAGTGTTTCGTCGTATTTTCGAACCCTCATAGCTTCGGCCTGGATAATACTAGAGAGCTCAAATTTTCAGGATAAGAAGCAGTTAGCAGACTAATGAAATACGCTAAGTTTCATTTATTTAGCTTTTATACTTTGGATTTTATTATTACCTAAAATACGTAGATTCCGTCACTGATTCACTCACTGACTGACTGACTGATGATCACAAAAACCTCTAGGGTACTTCCTGAAGTCCTAGAAAGCTGAAATTTGGTATGCAGGCTAGGATTAGCACATAAACAACAAAAAAATTAAGAAATCCGTAACTTTCACCCTCCAACCCCTCATAAAATGGGTTCTGGTTATGTATTATCAAACCCTCATAGCTTCGGCCTGGATAATACTATAGAGCTCAAATTTTCCGGATAAGATGCAGTTACCATACTAATGAAAAACGCTAAGTTTCATTTATCTAGCTTTTAAACTTTGGCTTTTATTAGGATCTAAAATACGTCGATTTCGTCCATGATTCACTGACTGACTGACTCATGATCATCAAAACCTCTAGGGTAGGCTACTTCCTGAAGTCCTAGAAAGCTGACATTTAGTATGCAGGCTAGGTTTAACACACAAACAACCACAAAATTAAGTTATCTGTAACTTCCACCCTCCGACCCCTCATAAAGGGGGTTCCGGTCCTTTATTATATAACAATTTCTTATAGGTAAATTCCATCCAAAACGTTTCATGTAAAATAAGTTGCCAAGACTCACATGCTCATAACGCTTTCACTGTTAGAAAGATATGAGATCTCATGTAGAGCCGAGCCCCTAACTCTACAAAGCCTAACTCTACAAAGCCTATCTCTACAAAGCCCAACTCTAAAAACCCTCTATCTTGGTCAAAAAGTATGGCTTGGCCGTTTCATGGAACTATTTCATCCCACCCAAAACATTTCTTGGAAAATATGTTGCCAATATGCTCATTACAGTTTCACTGTTAAAAAGCTTTCAGATCTCATGCAGAGCCAAGCCCCTCACTCAACAAGGCCTAACTCTAAAAACCCTACTATCTTGGTCAAAAAGTATACCTTAGCATACTCCATATCCTTTACATAACTACATGGGATTGTCTGTGTGACAGCCATGAAACGGCCAAGCCATACTTTTTGACCAAGATAGAGGGGTTTTAGAGTTGGGGCTTGTAGAGTTAAGCTTTGTAGAGTTAGGCTTTGTAGAGTTAGGAGCGTGGCTCTACATGAGATCTCATATCTTTTTAACAGTGAAAGCGTTATGGACATATTGTATTGTATTGCATTGTATTGCTCTCCAACCTAATCTCCTAGTTTTTTCTGCCTTGAGACCCATCTCCGGGATTTTTTTTTTTTTTTTAACTAAAGTTCTTTATTTTAATCTTAATATTTATGTAGTTTTTATTGCTATTTAGATTTTCGTTTTATGCTTTCCTTTTTTAACAGATACATTTTTATCACATTTGGGGGAAAGGCTAACAACTATATATTTTCTTCAGTCGCCCGGTAGTGGCCGCCAGGCGCGAAGCCTTCTCTCTCATTTTTAGTTGGGATATTTGTCATTTTCTTAACCTGTTTCTCTAATTTTTATTCGATTTTGTTATGGATTGTTGTTTTTCTCCGACTTGCTTTCTGGGAGGTCGATGGGGAGGGTGGGACCCGAGCTGTACCCGGCCCTGAGGATAGGGCCTTTGGCGGTCCGGAGGGCTGTTCGGGATGGGTCCCTGCCAACCGGTTCATACTCTCCCGGTATGGTAGATCGGAATGTGTGTTAAATTTATATTTATATTTTTTTTTTGTGTGTGTGTGTGTGTGTTTCTTTGTTTAGTTTGTGGGAGACCAAAAATCTGCTCTATAGATACTGGTCTCCATGTCCATTTATTCTAGTCTAAAGTGTAAGCGTTATGAGCATGTGAGTCTTGGCAACTTATTTTACATGAAATGTTTTGGGTGGGATATATATTAAAATATTTATAAGTTGACATTTATTTCAATTTGTTTTTAAAACATTTAAAACAGTACTGAATCTTAAAGTAGACATCATAGCAGTTACATCGTTGATAACACAAATTTACCGTACACATTATGTTCCCATGTGATTTATTTATCTTAACATCCACATGATTGTATAAACAGAAAGATAAACAAATGAATTTCCATTTTCTGTAAAAGATTTTCCCGAGTCTCAGATCTCACAACACATAAAATTACACATTCTGGTGAACAACCATTGTGTTTCAATGTCCATTCTATGATAAACGATTTTCTGAAGCCTTAAATCACAATCGGCACATAAGATTTTCAAAAATAGCATCTGAAATTAAACATTCACCAAACATCGCTCGTGTTTCTCATCACGTTAATGTTAGCACTATGTCTGGCGGAAAAACAGCTGCATTCTAGAAAATTTCCGTTTCCGGTTCCGTTTGATCAGCGCCGCGTCGCGGTGCGACAAGAAGTCCAGTGCAACTTTCGTCGTTCAGCTGAAAGTCCATATGCGCGTTGCATCGTTCAGTTGAACGTTTGTGTGTCACTGTCGTTTGTCATTGTAGTTTGTAGTTGTCGCTGTAGTTGGCATATGCGCGCCACCCTTTAGATCCCTTCTATTTTGAATTCAAACGGTTCCGTTCACTGCTAGTGGCAGATGAAGACTCCGCAGCAGAAGGGTGCAGTCGAATAGCAGATGGTGAGAAGAAAGAGGTTTAGGGATGAAAACAAATGCATTTTCAATATTTCAAAATTAAAAAATAATGTTCAGTTAATGAATATGATATTACTTTAATAACACTGATAAATAAGCTAAAAATATCTGGCATGGTGTTTACTTTTTCTAATGTAGTTTTAATGCTGATTTCAAATCTGAAAACCGTTTTGCTCAATCACCTCAGGTTTTGAAGATATTGACAAAAATTAATTTTCATGGAACACCGTTTATCGATTTTTTTTTACCCCCACGTTTTTTGTAATTTTTCAGGCAGAGCCACAGAATATTTTCGTCGTCTGTGACAGTAGTTACATTTCAGGTACTTCTTTAAAACATTTTCGATATCAAATTACTAATCTTTCGTTTATTTCTTTTTTATTGTCAGTTTAAGGCGATATTATTTCGTCGAAAGGTCGCATAAATTCACCAGATCTGTTTTGCTATGTGTGCGCTATCTAACAGACAAATCCCATCGGAAGACTTTTACACCGTTTCTGAAGAAAGCATATTAACTATACTTCGATTCAAAAGTGGATACTGGTAATCGTGGACACCTTAGTTCATCTGTTTGACATGTGCATGCAACTTTCGCGGTTGGATAAGGAAGGCGAAGAAAAACAACCATCTGGCATTCGGAGTTCCTATGATATGGTGTGAGTCAAGCAACCACACCACAGACTGTTATTTCTGTTTGTCATACGTCACCGGATTTTCCTACAAAACTTGTGCAGCTTTAAAGTATCCAGACGTTCCTTCAGTTTCTAAACCAATTCCACATGATCACGTCGCTTGTCCAATACCAATAGCACCTACAGAATATACAGTTGATGAAGAAACTCAAGAAGAAAGTTCTCTTTCATCTTCCAGCAACGTATCAGACCCTGACTACCAATCTGGAGAAGGTATTCATTTAATTGACAATGCTGATCTTTGTGATCTCTTACGGGACCTAGCACTACCAAAAGGTGAAGCTGAACTGCTCGGTTCGTGCCTTAAAGAATTTAATTTGCTTTCACCGGGTACAACAATTTCACATTTTCGCCACAGACACAAAGAACTTAGTGTCACTCATTGCAAAGAATTTCACATTTTCTACTGTACGGTCTCATGTCGAGCCTCAGGGAGGAACACAACATTGAAGCATGGCGATTGTTCATCGACTCATCTAAAACAAGTTTGAAAGCAGTATTATTACATAATGAAACAAATATGCATCAGTACCGGATGGATATTCTACCATCTGAAAGAGACTATGTCACTACTTCTTGAAAAACTACGCTATCAAGAGTATAAATGGTATATATGTGGTGATTTAAAAGTTATCACAATTCTCAAGGGAATGCCGACAGGGTACACCAAGTACTGCTGTTTTATCTGCAAGTGGAACAGCAGAGATAGAAAGCACCACTACATAAAGAAAAATTGGCCAATCAGAACCAGAATGCAGCCAGAAAATAAAAATGTCCTTCGAGTGGTGTTGATTGACCGTGGCAAAGTTATCTTGCCACCGCTTCACATCAAGCTGGGGCTCATGAAGAATTTCGTGAAGGCACTAGACAACGACTTAGATGCTTTTCGGTACCTGTGCAACAAGTTTCCAGGGTTGAGCTATGCGAAAGTGAAAGAAGCTGTGTTCATAGGTCAACAAGTAAGGAAGGTAATTGCTGACACCCACTTCCAAGGCTTACTGAATGATACTGAAAAAATGCATGGGTGGCATTCAAATCAGTTGTAGCCAATTTCCTTGGAATTTATAAATCTGCTAACTATATATATGTTGTGAAGAAGTGCATCAGAGCAAAAACAAACAGCTGGCTGTCAACATGCCCTTCAAAATTCACCTCCTCGACTCACATCTTGACTTCTTCCCCGAAAACCTAGGTTCAGTTAGTGACGAACATGGTGAACGTTTTCACCAGGACATCTCCGTGATGGAGTCACGGTATCATGGTTGATGGAGTGCAGCATTGTTGGCTGATTACTGCTGGACACTTCAGCGTGACATGCTAAATGCTCAGCACAAATGCAAGTCTACAGACAAGAAATTCAAACCAAACACATCTTATATTAAGGAAGTATTTTCGTGTGTATGGATTTTATGTGTGTATTATATCTTGAACTAGATATCACTATATAGTATATGTGTCATGTCATTCAATCTCACTATTTTCTTAGCAAATGCAATGTTCATTAGTACTCCATGTAACAATAATTGTTCTAGTGAAATATAAATGGTTGAAGGAGTATATCTAAAAAACGGTGGGTGATGGAGACAAATGGTTTGCATATTTTGAATCAGCACGTTTCACTTGTCTTAGAACAAGTGTTCGATACCAAGATATGCGCCACTTTTTAAAATTTGTTTTTCAGTGTAATCTATATATTAATTTTTTTATTTCAATCGATTATATTAAATTAAAATAACATTTTATTATTTAGGTATTCACATAAAATTAGAAGATATGTTTCCTGATGAAAAAAATCGCTTATAACCAAGTTAAAAAAAGAAATCCTTAACATCTAAATGCCCAACTAAGCGCTAGAAAAATTAAAAAACAACCTCGCTATGACTTCTTCAAAAATAAATAGTGCCTAAACTAAAATCAAAACAAATGCATTTGACAATTTTAACATTTCAAAATAGATTTTAATAATGTATATGAGAAACTTTAATAAGGTTTTCACATTTGTCACCTTTTTATTTATTCGATTATATTAAATCAAAATAATATTTTAATTATATAGTTTTTTATTTATTTTCGAAAAATGCTTTCGTACTTTTTGTCCCTCACATTCATCAGATTTCATGTTTGTGACATTTGGATTGCTAACTGTGTGATTTGAAAAATTTTAATTGACTTCCCCCTCCACTCCCCCTTTTTTTAAATCACAAATTCATCAAAATTCCTCTGGATTTAGCTTTTTTCAATTCAAAGACAAAGGAGTAATATCAGCGAAATATATGTTTCTAAATTATAGGGAAAAAAAATCATCTTTTTTAAATAGCAAACATAATATTAATCAAAATGTTGTTATTTTTTTTTAAATCTTTATACATGGAACTATAAACTTCAATCGTCTGATTTCAAGTTCAAATAACTTTATAGATATTATTCTAAAGTAATAATGGTTTTTAATCACATTCCACATTTCACAGTTAGTAAATTTATAGTAAAATTCATAAAAGTTTACAGTAATGTTATTATATTTGTTGCAATATGGTGTTATCTCAATTTGCAACTTTTTTTTAATGCGATTAATGACAATTATGGTAAACTCTTAAACTTTACATTAATTCGAATGTTATTTTATTTTATTTTCATATTCCGATGGCATTACATTCGAAGTTAAAAAATGGAATCCCCGTCTAGCTGAACATTGAAAAAATAGTCAAATATTTCCTTGAAAAAATGCTGTTTCTAAATCTCTGATTTCTTTTCAATAGATGAAGAATTGCATCTTCAAAATCAGAACTGCTAAAATTGTTATGTATTTTCTCCTGTCCAAGTTGACTGAATTGAGCAGTTTTGCAACCCCTTCTTGGTCGACGAAGGGAGAAGATATCTCCGGGCAGAGGGCGACAGCCAGCGATCGGAAATTCTTCCACATCTTTTTGGCGGTAGTCACAGCCGTCTCTAAACGGCGCGGCGTTTAGAGACGGCTGTGCGGTAGTTTGATTGTTCAACACTGAGAATCTCCACGAAGATAAGCGACTGTTCATGACCATGCATTTATTTTGCTTGGTCTTGAAACACAAAACCAAAAAGAAGATGTGGGTTCGTGAAATATTAAAGAAGAGAGATCAGCTCAGAGAATTCAATTTATTAGTGCAGGAGATGCATTTTAATTTAAGTAAAGGCTTTCAAAGTTATAAATTATTATCAATTCTACTTACGATTTTATCATATAATGCACGATGAATGCATTAATTATTATTTCAATGAAAATGAGAAATGAAAAAAAGTAAAGACAGTGGAAAACTGTAAATTCAACTCGATAAATACAATGGATTGTTTACACAATGTCAAGAAGTGCTAATATCCGTTTTTCTCGGCAAAATTTCCATCAATGCTCTCTGATTGGCTTGTTGCTTCACACACACACACTTTGATTGCTGGCGTTTACGATTGATGTTCATTGACATGAAAAATCTCTTGAAAAAGTTGACATCTCCACATTCTGACGCATAGCATTAATTAATTTCAGTAAAAATATCGTTTATTTTCGAAAAATAGTCTCCTCACTGTGATACTCAATTCGTAATAACCTTCGATTCCTTGGAAGCGGTGGATAAAATGGCGCTGGCGAACTTGCTATCCATCTTGAAAATCCTTAGAAATACGTCAGTACTCTCTGATTGGCTGTTGCTTAACACATACGATTTGATTGGCTTACTTTACGTTTGCACAGACGGCTGCATTCGTTGATTTCAATGTCTTTCACTTGAGGATAGGCGGGGCTTCGTAGATAGGCGGGGCTACTATTTGGCATGTGGGATAAACAAAGCCATGTGCTTCGTTTTAACCCGTGTAAATAGAGAGATTTGATTTGGATGAAACGATTGTAAGCCTTCCAAAATGTTCATATCGGATGTAGAGCTGATTATAACCTATTCAAGAATACGACAGCAATATATTATCAAAGAAAATAATTAATTTTTAAATATTACAAATACGTCTGTACGGCATCGAGAACGGGTTTCCTCTTGTAAAGGCTTATTACTATCAAGACAAAAAAAATTGAAACAGTAAGACTTCTACATTTTGAAAGAAGAAATACCGATAGCAGATTCCAAGCCACAGCAGCATTCTGGCCGTAAAACAAGTTCAGCAATTTTATAATACTAACATATTATTTCGTACTCGTAAGTAAATGCGCCATTTAAAATATGGATCGCCACATTCAGTATGACGCTACAGTAAATTGATGTGGTTCCTTATTTACTCTTGAATTTTGTTTTTCATTCCAAGGAAATGATATGTGAAGTTTAAATTTTTATATCGTAACTGTTATTTTTTTATATATATTTTTGCATAAATAACCATTACATTGTATGTGATTTGTTTTTTGCTTTTATTTTCCATTTCTGTCTTAATAGTAATCCTTGATTCTCGACAATTTGTAACTGTCGATTTTGTAATTAAATTTCAGAAAGCATAAACATAAAAAAAAAATAATCTAGGAAATTATATTTTATATATACATTTACAACTGTGATTATCAAGCAGTTAATTAATTTGCCATCCTAACAAATTCAGAACGTATTAGGTAAAACAAAAATACTAAATATTTCTACAAAATTCGATAATTTAATTGCAAATAAATTTTTAATTGTGTATTTTTAATTTTAATTTTATATTTCAATAAAAAACAATAAAACAAAAAATATCTAAACGTTATTGCAAATTTAGCTTAATAATTTAGGTTTGAATAAAACTGTCATAATTAATAGAAATGGCCGTAATATTCTTAAAAAAAAAACTAAATTGCTGAAGTTATTATAATAGTACAGCAGTAATTTAATAAAACATTCCTTCGTCAGAAAAAATTAACATACTATGGAAATATAAAAAAAAAAAAAATCCTCAAAACCTGAACATTATAGTGTTTTTCAGAGTTTTAAATTATCTTTGCAAATATATACAAATTATGAAATTGCTTTCATATCAAACTTTCGGTGACGTCTTGATGACTTCATTTTCTTCAGTAAAACGAAGTCAAAAAAACACTTGGCACAGCTTTATTCGCCAAAAATTTCCTGCTTCGAAATTATCATGCAATAATTAAATACTAAAAAATGTTTTGAACAAACTCGCAAGACAACGAAATAGGCGATTTTCGTATATCCCGCCGAATCTTTATTTCGCACATTTTGATTTGCTGACAATTGTGGAAGGATATTCCAAGCGTTTTTACAGAATTATTACAATAAGGAACAGCACAGTACCAATAAGGAACCATTCCATCTTGAAATATCAAAAAACGACGATTTTTTGAGTAATTCACACGAACTTATATACTCGCCCTATGGGCTTTCTGTTTGTTTATCCCACATGAGCTCTCTCAGCATGTGCTTACACGTCATACGTGACGTCAGTAGGGGCGTAAACCTCAAGTGGTCCATTCTGATACGTAAAAGCAATTATCTTGCGGAAAATAACGGAAGACGGAGATTGACGTAGAAGTGCGTTCACCCCTTAACACCTCCCCACTAATACTCACTGCGCAGCAACTGTAGACGCATTGTTCCAGGCGGCGATTAAAAGATTTGGGGTCAGAAAGTTTGCACTGAAGACGGAAAAATTATTGTAAATTGTGGTGACAAAACAAAAACAAACCATCACTTCCCACGATGTTCTCCAAAAACTGATCCAACAATCCAGTAGCCCGAGACTGAAATCATTAAAATTTTTATCTTTCATTTTAATCCATCCTTCTCAAGTAATGTTGTTTAATTTTAAGTGAACAGTAAGTATTTTTGTTTGGTTTAAGCTTTTATAGTCTTAACTAGTCGGCTACCCGTCGCTTCGCTCCGGAAGCCTCGCGTATATAACGGAAAACAATTTGTTATTTATTAAAAAAAAACACACACACAAAGTACATCAAGTAAAATAAAACTAAAATTTTTTTTAAGTTTTTTTTTTATTTTAATTTTTGATGTCTATATTCTCTCAATCCACGACTGCTTTTAGAATCGGCGTGTGAATCGTATCTATGATATATTTTTATTTTTTATAGAGATTAGAATGTAATCCTTGTGGTCTAATGCCTAAGACGTCTAACTTCGGAGCATAAGGTGCGTGTTCGATTCCAGTAGATAACCTGTAGAAATTATTTCTATTTTTGTGAATAACAATAATTGCACCAGACAGAAATAAAAGATTTTAGTAATATAGATACACTTTTCAGTGGCTTTTGAGTTACAAATAGTGATTTTTCAGTATTCTACTTAATAGAAATAGTGCTTCTTTCTTTCTTGAGTCTCTTTTTTTTATTTCCATTGATACTTTACAGTGGTTTTTGAGTTATAAATAGTGATTGTTTTTAAGTAACAAATAGTGATTTTTTATTATTCTACCTAATAGAAATAGTGATTCTTTTTTTTTTTCTTTTCTTTTTTATCCAATTCCAATTGATACTTTTCAGTGGTTTTTGAGTTACAAATAGTGAAAATTATCTGCTAATCTAGGCCATCAGATTGTTCGATATAGATATTTGAAGAAGAGATGTTCAGATGGACGTTGGTTGATATAGATGATAAATGAAGATCATAGCTTGTATACGAAATTCTTCGCGACAAATTGATTGTAACTATTCTTTTAGAGTGAAGATAAATTCTGTTGAATTGTGACTCAAAGACATAAAGTTGTACGTGAGTGAAGACAACGTTTTCCAAATATATGGCAAATTTATTTAGAGTTTGTCCTGGAGCTTTATTGATAAACATCGCTTAAGACGGTCTGATCGGAAATTGTTTTCTTGTGAAAGTGAATGGAAGTAGATTATCGCATGGTTCCACAGACATCCTATGGATGAAAACAAAATCTCCTTTGTGAGTTCTGTTATAATTTCGGTTTCTAAGAGATCTTTATCGAATGAACGGCTTTTAAGTTGAGTTCCATTGCAGTATGCAAACTTGGGATTGATGTTTCGCAACAATATTATTATTGGAAATCCAATCTTCAATGACAAACGATGTTGAGGAATACCACTGAGATTCGATGCGTTCAGATACTCGGCAGATAGAGATGTTCGTGTGGCGGATTAGCAGAAGTGTCAATTTTATTCGCACTTGTATGCTCTGTAGTCTTTCCTTGTATTCTTAGACTTATCATTCGATTGATGTTATCGACACTCTCGTTCGTCTTGGTTGATGAGCCGCATATTTATTGTGAGTTTTTTTACTTTGATGTGATTCTAGCTTTTTGAATTACAAATAGTGATTTCTCAGTATTCTACCTAATGAAGTACTGCTTCTTTCTTTTTTGACTTTGTTTTTTATTACAATTGTTACTTTTCAGTCAAAGTCAGTTCAGGTTTGACAGATGAGTCAAAAAAAATATGAAGAGAAGTGTAGTTCCCATGGCCTAATGGATAAGATGTCTGACTTTGGATCCGAGGGTTGTAGGTTCGATTCCTGTCGCGGATGTTTCATTGTAAATATTCTTTTTATTTTTCATTCTCACAGAACACTGCGCCGGACAGACAGACAGACGGACAGACACACAGACAGAGAAATAAAAGATTTTAGTAATATAGATTGCTTTGTAATTAGTATTTATATTTTAAGTTCTCAGTTCAACTTAAAGTTTTATCTATTATTATCTTTCTTTTTTATGAAATAATTTAACTGTATTTAACTCTATTTTTATTATTGTGAGTTTCGATTTTTTTTTGTCTTCTTGTTTTCGTATATACAATTTCTTTAACTTTCCAAAAAACTTCTGATAAGTAAATATTTACGTTTATTTCAAAAACAGAACTCTCTAAGCCCTATCTACACTCTATCTACCCAGTCAATACTCTCATAGTCTACCAGGTCAGTAAATATCAAACCGGAATTTTTGTATATAAATAACATGTTTATTGTACAAAATTAATAAAAAAATATCTTATTCGAAGTATTGCTCATCGCTAGCTATACATTTTTCCCATCTGTCTGACAATTTGTGGATTCCATGCCAAAAAATATATTGCTCTTTTGAGGCAAACCATGCATCCAGCCATTTTCGTACAATTTCGTAAGAAGTAAACCGCTTCTCAGCAAGTGCGTGTCTCATCGATGCAAATAAGTAGTAATCGGACGGAGCCAAGTCTGGTGAGAGAGCCGCATGCGAAAGTATTTCCCAACTAAATGCCTCAATCGTTTTCTTGATCAGTTTCGCTGAATGTGATGGTGCGTTACAATGAAGCAAAAATCACTTTGTGTTGCCTTTTTTCATATTATGGTCATTTTCCACGCAAAGCTTGATTCCAATAAAATTTAAAACTTTTCAAATCAACTAATATCTTAACGTATAGAGGATTCAAAATCAAAATTAAGAAAGATTAGTGGAAGTGGTTGGACAGTCCAACAATATCAATTTCAATCACATAAACTTCAACTAAAAGACAATGAGAAAAAATAGCATGAAGTGAAAACAGAATTTGCGAAGTCAAGTTCAGCTGCGGCGATCATTAGAGTGACTAAAAAGCTTCTGGTTCATTCTGTTATGATGATTAAGAAATTTATTTCCCACTTATTTCTTAATTTTCTTTATGTTTATGAAGTTTATATAGTTTTCTTTGTGTTCAGCAGGGAATATATAAATCTTCTAAGTCTAACAGAAATATTTTTCCCATTTTGTAAAATTATCTCTGTAAAAATCAAAATAGAAACCAATGTTCATCTAAATATTCAACAAATTTGTTATAAAGGAAAGGAAATGATAAAAATCTAATAGCCTGAGCAAATGATAGTCGAACTTATAATTCTTTGTGTATATTAAACAGTTGGTCCTATTTGTCAATGCTATATAACATCAAAATGTGGGCTGAAGCAGCATTCTTCATTCAAAGGTGGAATTCAGAAGTTCTGTCCAAGTTATTTCTACAGGTGGTAAGATTTACTCGATCCCTTGGGGAAAAAAGGTAACAGGTTTTCTTAAACCAGATTGAAGAGTAGATGAGATCGTGGCTGACCACCAATTCTGTCAAATATTTTTTTTGTCCAAATAAATCTCTGTGTAGGATTAAGAATGGGCATGTAAAGGAAAAAATATTATAAAAGGGACATCAATGGAAACACCTGCATTTAGGGAAATGGCTAAAAATACGTATATATACATTCCAATATATTTTGGGAATTCTATCCAAAGGTAAAAAAAAATCTTAATTTGTTCGTTTGTTACTTTTCAAACTTTCTCCATCGAAGAATTGGTTTCTTCTTCACACTATTTGACTTTAATTTTTTAATATTTTTTTTTATTTTCTTTTGCTTCGTTCTAAACATTCATTATTCATAATAATTACAAAAATAATTTGAAATTTATGAAGTAAGATCCACTCTTTTAATACTTTTTATATCAATTAGAAATTGTTAAGAATGGCTTATGGCATAGAAATTGCTTCCAGAGCTGGATGAAGGCTATCGGATATTGTATTATTGCCGATATTAATGGTGGTGAAGAATGCAAATAAGTAAACTTTGTTTATCTAAACAGCATAGCAAATGTTGCGAACGTTGCTATTGTTAGTGCGAATTTTGCTATTAATTTGTTTGAATTGTTAACGTGCGAGGCAACTAGGACACGAGATGTCTCTTGTTGCGATTGTAGTAGAATTTTCTCCTGTAAGAAAAAGCAAGAGATAAAAGTATTATGTTTTTTTTAACAGTTTAACTTTTTTTGCGTAGATTCAGTTATTTTTCCTTGACGCCAATATTCCCATGAGCAATCTCCGAGGGATCTAGTTAATAAGATTCTTCATGGTGCCGAAACCCGGGAGTGAGAGGAAAAAGACGGGAGGAAAAAGGCTTAGGTGTATTGCGTTCGATGGTTCGTTGTTAAGCCTTTTTTATTTGCATTCATGTGTGTTCGTATAGTGGACTGCTACAAACGTAAGTTGTTCATTATTTCTGTGTAATGACCGGCAGTGCTGAGGAGGAATGGCGTCGAAGGCTATTATGAAGCGTGGTTCTGTGAGAGCAATGCTAACGAGAATGGAAGTCGAATTGAAGATTGTGTGTGAGACGAAAAACGCCGAACTGGCCAAAGAATTGATAGAAAAGTTAAAAGATAGAAGGATTATGTTAGATGATTTGAATAAACAAGTAGAATTAGACATGGAACTGAATGAAGAAAAAATTGCCGAAGAAATGGCAGGAATTATGAAGTATAACGATTACATTGCTACGTGGATAGCAAGATAAAACCGTATTATGTCAAATAGTTGTACTGAAAGTCCATCTCCGAGTCAGCTTGGATCTGGGTTTGTTTCTAGCGGAACGCCAAGAAATGGAGAACTATCAATACGACTTCCTAAATTCGATCTGCAAAGATTTAATGGAGATATTTTAAAGTGGACTAGTTTCTGGAACGCGTTTTCGTCAGCAATTCATGAAAAGACTAACTTGTGTGCCACTGACAAATTTAACTACCTTCGAAGTGTAGTAACCGATAATGCATTGAAATGCATCCAAGGGCTTCCAATAACGGAGGAGAACTATGCGACAGCAGTGGATAGACTGAAGCAATGGTTTGGACGTACAGAGCGTATTATTGACGGAACTACCGCTGCCTTGCTTCAGTTGCCTGTTCTTCAAAATGAAACGGTAAGCCTACGGAGCTATTACGATGATGTAGAGGTGAAAGTCTTAAATCTCAACTCATTAGGAGTCGACGTCGTAGCGTGAAGTGCTATGTTAGTCCCTACTTTAGTTAAGAAATTACCGAAGGACTTGCAGCTTGAATGGGCAGGTAAAACTATGAAGTCAGGCTCAACAAATGTTGAGCATTTCATTGAATTCATGAAGGAAGAAGTCGAATTGAGAGAGCGTATTTGTTACATGGGAGATGTTCCAAGTAAGGAGAATGAAGCTACAGGTTCGATTGCTAATGAGTCAAAAATTGGAAAAAGTAGGGTAAGTGCATCTACTTCTGCATTGCACATGGTTGCAAACAGTAAAGAAAAGAAGCTTCGGGTGCGTAAATGTTTGATTTGTGGAAGCGATAGTATTTGCTAGTTAATTGTGACATTAAATCGGTTGACAAAAGAATGGAGAAATTAAAGCAACTGCGTAAATGTTTTAATTGTCTGTGGACTGGACACAATTCGCGGTCATGTCCTGTACGTAAATCTGTTTGTAGAATTGTCAAGGCTCTCATCATTCTGCACTTTGTCCAACAATGAAGGAGAACGTTGAATTGCGTGTTGAACACTCATAATGATGATGTTCTATTAAAATCAGCGGTTGTTTTGGTTGATGGTAAAAAACATCAAGTGCGTGCCAGATTAATTCTAGATGGAGGAAGTCAGATGAGTTTTATTAGTAGTCGTCTGTCTAAATTAGTGGGAGCAGAGATGGTTGGAAGACAAAAAGTTGATATTAGTGTGTTTTCTCTTGGTTCTGTTGGGCTCCGAGGTTATGGGCACAGATGCTACCCACAGCGATTTAAGGACATTTTGGTGAATAATATATTCACCAAATAATAATAATAATAATTATAACATCCAACGTGTAATTAAATAATACATCCAACGTATGTAATTAAAAGATGGCCGTTCAACATTCCAACGGTGTATTTTCAACATCTTTAACACAGTTTGAGAAGTCAGAAGGAGTACAGAATTACGCCACTTGGAAATTTGCTATGGAAATGAGACTTACGTGCGAAAATTTGTGGGATCTTGTTGATAATCAAGACGAAAAACCGGCTGATGAATCGAGAGACAAGAGAGTCCGTGTAATCATCGCCTTAAGTGTTCAATCGCAAATGCATGTTCATATCCAGAACTGTAAAACTGCCAAAGAAACATGGATGGCGCTACAGAAAGTTTTCGAAGACCATGGACTTGTTTGTAAGATATATTTAATCAGTTAATTGCATAAATTGAAATTAGACGAATCGATCGGGATGGAAGTCTATCTCAACAAAGTTACGTTCGTCGCACAATTGAATTCAATCGGAGCTCCTCGAGATGACGAGGACTTGGCAATGCTGATTCTATCCGGCGCGGCCCACCGACATCGTACGATCCTCTGGTAATGGCTCTAGAAAATTGTGGTCGCCAAATCAAGATTGTTGCAGGAAGAATCTCGACGAAACTCAGACATTAGTACGCCTAACGATGCCGTATTAACAGTTCGGAGAGATAAGATAATCAAATGCTTTAAATGCAGAAAAACCGGACATAAAGCAAACAATTGCCCGACAAAAATGTGTAACAGAAGTCATTCTCAAAAATCCGAGAATGCATTTACTTCAAGGCCATTAGTCAATGCAAAAGAAGAATATTGTGCCTTGAAAGCTGCGCTGAAAACAAGCCAGATATCGGAAGGTGATTGGTATATTGATTCCGGGGCAACTCATCATTTTTCAGGGAATAAGAACTTGTTCTCAAAATTGAAGCCACTAAACAACGGCCCTATATACGTGGCTGACAAGAGACAAATCATCGCAGACGGTGTTGGTGACATCGATATGGAACTCAACGTCAAAGGTAAATTAAAATTTGCTAAAATTTGTGACATGTTGTTCGTACCCGAAATTCAGACGAACTTGTTATCAGTAAGCATGCTTACAACTAAAGGTCTTAAAGTACTGTTCAAGGGCGAAAAATGCGTCATTAGTGACAAGAGAAATAATTTAATAGCCAGTGCTACTAAGGTTAATGGATTGCATCGGTTAGATCTTGGACAAAATTGTATCCCACAAGTCAGTGTGAACGCAGTGAATGCTGAAATTTGGCATCGACGCTGCTGTTATCTAGGCATTGGTGGAATGGTACGACTCCGAGATGGAATGGCGATAGGCATGGACTTTAATAACACTAATGAACTTCATTGCAAAGCCTGTGTCATGGGTAAGAACTCCATTCCCAAAAGGAAAAGCAAATCGAGCAAAGGAACTTTTGGAACTTGTGCACTCAGATGTGTGCGGACCTATGCAAGAGAGGTCATTCGGCGGATCACGTTATTTTGTGATATTTATTGATGGCGCATCGAGAAAGACATTCTACTATCCGATGAAATCGAAGACGAAGTGCTCAACAAATTTATGGAATTCAAGGCGGAAGCTGAAAATTTCACTGGCAAACGTATTAAAACTTTACGTAGTGATAATGGCGGCGAATATGTTAATGACGCTATAAAAAATTTTCTAAAGCAAAATGGAATTCTAAAGCAAAATGGGCTGAAGCTACAAACACTGTAGTATATCTTAAAAACAGATCACCAACCATAGCCGTCAACGGAAAAACTCCAGAAGAGGCATGGACTGGTCGAAAACCCAACTTGGCTCACCTGCGCATTTTCAGATCGAAAGCATACGCGCATGTTCCCAACAGCAAGCGAACAAAACTCGACGATAAAGCTGTCGAATGCATCCTGGTTGGTTACTGTTGTAAAAGTAAAGGCTACAGATTAGTCAAAGCAAACAATTATCGTGAAATTATAGTATCAAGGGACGTTACATTTCACGAAACTCCTCTCGGTGTTGATGTAATCCATCATCAAGAAACAGTGAAGGATTCAATTGAGCCAAATGAGGCTGAAACAGAGTAGTCAGTGGGAGAAGAGCCACAGCAAGCTCGAGCTGACGAAGGACTAAGAGCAGAGAAGTCAGTGGGAGAAGAGCCACAGCAAGCTCAAGCTGACGAAGGACTAAGACGATCGAAACGAACGCCGAAGCCGAGACAGTTTCTTGGAAATCCTATAATGTATTTTCTGGCAGCTGAACCTCAAACTGTTTCCGAAGCTTTAGCTAGTGATGACGAAGCTAAATGGGAACAAGCCATGAAAAATGAAATGGCATCAATTGAACAAAACAAGATTTGGAATGCTTGTAGACCTACCGTATAGGCAATAAAGTGTAAAGTGGTATTCAAAGTCAAAACTGACGAATATGGCAATGTAAATCGTTCAAGGCGAGGCTCGTAGCGAAGGGATGTTCACAGAAACCTGGTGTTGATTATGACGAAACGTTTTCTCCTCTGCTCAAGTTAACCAGACATCACCCATGCAGTGGGAGTTGTGAGCCAATGTTAATTCCAACCCTGGAATGGCCCATTGGATAGCGATAAAGAGAATTTTACGTTATCTCAAAGGGACCGTGGATCAAAAACTGATCCTATAAAAATAAAGATGTGGACAATTTTATCATTGGACACTGTGACGCCGACTGGGCAAACGATATAGATGATAAAAGAAGCTTTACTGGTTACGTTTTCTTTGCAGCCAACGGAGCAATCAGCTAGAATAGCAAAAAACAGCCAACTATTGCTATCTTTACAACAGAAGCAGAGTACATGTCGTTAGCAGAAGCAACAAAAGAAGCTATATGGCTCAAAAACTTTATGCGGGAAATAAACAACTTGTTTACTACTCCGATTACAATCAATATTTTGTGTGACAACCAAGGAGCTATTGCATTAGCTAAAAATCCTGTGCACCATGCTCCTACAAAACATATTGATGTGAAGCATCACTTCATTCGTGAGAAGATTGCTGAAGGCCACATCATAGTCAACTACGTGTCTACTGAAAACTAGATAGCGGACGTGCTGACGGGCTCGGAAGAGTGAAGCATTGGTGGTGCATCAAAAGACTTGGACTTGCTGAAAACCTGGCAACCTGATACCTGACCACCAAAAGACTTCGACTTGCTGAAAACCTGGCAACCTGATACCTGACCACCAAAAGACTTGGACTTGCTGAAAACCTGGCTACCTGATACCTGCTGATGTACGACACCAAGTGAACGGCAAGTGGGGAGTGTTAGAAATAATGCCTTCACGAGGCGTGTTTATCAACACATAAGTTAACAAATGAACATTAACTTTCATTGTTGGTAATTAAGTAATTCTTGCCAATCTGTTTACACACCAAAATAGCTCTGTAAGTTTTAATTTAAATTTAAATAGTTTTAATCTAAAACCTAACAAATTAGGCCCCAATCTCTTTTATAAAAAGAAATTATTCAGAGAATGTTCGGAACCATTTGATTTGGTTTTCATTTTGTAAATATAATTAACTTTTAATTTAGTTTTATTAATTTTATAAATAATGTTTTTAATTATTTTTTGTTTTATTCCGAGGAAGTTATGAAATTCTAATGTAATTCCTTTCCTTAAAAATTTCACAAAATTTATCTTTTTCACCCTTTTCAGAATCTCAAATGCTGATGAAGACTGTACGGAAAAGA
>JAFIDM010120044.1:3124-14945 GCA_023159025.1 Thereuonema tuberculata | reverse complement strand
CCATCAATGACAATTAGTGAAGGTGAGTTATTTGTTCTGACTGATTGCGACACAATATTATAGTGTTCATCAAAAAAGACTTGCCAACAGCCTCTCTCATGCTTTCATCGTCTTCAAACATAGATGGAGGCACAAGAGCAAGTTTATATTTCAATATATCAGTCATTTGTACATCTTTGTTTGCATGAAGGGCTACATACACGATAGATACTACATAAAAGTGTAGTATCTATCCGCAATATAGCCTGACATTTATCTATCCGCAATGACCCTCTTTGTTCACATCCATAATCACAACAGATTTCTGAATTGTAGCATAAAACTCACTAGAGAGGCTTTTTTTGTAAACTGTTGTAGTTCCCATTTCATATGCCTTGTCCACATTAACACCTTTGGTTGTTACTTTTTCAGACACGATGTTTACCAGTCGTTCAGGATGTTCCGATGGATTTAAAGGCTGTATGCATATCTCTAACTTTTCCTTATCTTCGCCCTGTCTTCAGCGTCGTGACTAACTCTTCCTCTGGTTTTTTCCATTTGAAAATTCAACTCTTCAGATCCTTCTCTCATTTCACCTAGATCATTCTCTATCTCTCTGGTCAAAAGCCCAACGTTTTACTCCTGCATTATTCACTGTCAAACCAGTGAGAGATTCCTCTTTCACCATGCCCGTATATCATAAATGTACTTTCAATCATCATATCTGACCATAATCCTTTCTGTTTCTCAATATATGATCTCCTTTCAAAAAATGGTCTACGCATTTCTGCTGCATGTATTCCATGCTACATGAACATTACATAAACAGAAGCAAATCCTAAATAATTCCAGTGGCCAGCAGCAGCAAAATAGGGCAACATTCTACTACACCCCAAAGGTGAAAAGACCCATCTGCTTCCCTCTCTGTTCTCACGAAATTGATCGTTAGCAGGACTAGTTTAATAAAACTGTAAATCCACAAGTGCTTTTCTCAGTGCACGTCTCTTCTAACTTATCATAGCAATGCCATTCTCTTTCAACACCGGTCGCAATAGTTCTTCTGCCAGTAACGTTAATGCTCGCATGATCTGAGGAATTTTTTACCTTTCATAATTTGTAACACTCCAGCCAATACACATTCTAGGATTTCTACTATCCCCTTCTCGACCATAAGTGAACCTAGGCACCCGAAGAATAAAGTCGGAAAATTCTTTAGGGTCGTTCCATATAATATCAACAACTACTTTGTACATAACTTGATCTGTTGTGAACATAACGAACGGCTGTTCACACTATTCAGTTAATGATGACAGAGAAATGAAGAAAACAAAGAGATTAATTCCATTGCTATCCCAGAGAACACATCAATCTCTCCAGACTACATTATAGCAATATCGGTAAAATGAACCCTGCATAACTATGAAATGTAGCTCTGCGGGTAAATAATATTTCATGTAGCTTCATGTGTCAGTGTATCAATGAAAAGGAAAAGTGCTATATTCCGTATACTAAAATAGCTGAAATAGTAACTGGAAATGACTCTGAAGAAAAAGAATTTTAGTTCGATGATTATTTTTCATTTTGTGTTGATCAAAATATCTGTTCCTTTTGAATTCAACTTTAAGTTCCTTATTGTAATTCTCTGTTGTGTTCCTTATTATTAGATATAAAAATTTCTCCCAAGATTACATGTAAGATATAGAAGTTCCTTGTGATTTTTATGTTTGAATTACAAAATATCCTAATTATTTTTGACTAATAAAATGTTTTTGGTTGATCTTTTTACCAAATTAATGCTATTTTCTTACTCCTCCATCCGAAAAACATGATATGGCACATGTCATTATTGCATCATAATAACGTTTTCAATTTTCTAGCGGCCATATTGGACGCCATCTTGAATTATTCAAATTGCTGAAGTCTGACACAGTGGCATCAATCGGATCTGAAATCTACATAACATAAGCTATCAAAAACAGTCAAAACATTTTATTCATACCACAAAACATGCTTTTCACTTTGGCACCCAAACATTGGATTTTTGGTAGACCTTTGAACCTTGGTAGTGTCTTATAAATATTAATTTGCTCCATGTCGTCTTTATCGATAATACCATCCTTATTCAAATTCCTGATTGGTTTATAAATCCAGATTCTGTTTGGGGTGTTGACACTGTCACTAATAATGTATCATTAATGTGCCGATACGTTGATGATACGTTCATTATTATCAATAAACACAACATTAAGCAAGTCTTGGGTGTTTTTAATGGTATACACCAGGATACAGTTCACCATAGAATTTGAACATGAAGGAAAGATCCCATTCCTAGACGTCAGATAACATGCAGTTTGATACTACTGTTTATAGAAAAGAGACAAATACTAACATTAAATTACATTTTTCTGCAGCTGGACCTATTAAATACAAACTTAACTCTTTATGCATAGCTATAAAAAGAGCGGTCAAAATTTGTAGTAAAGAAATATTCTTAATAAATGAATTAAAAAATATCAGGAATATTTTCTCAGGTAATGGCTACCCCATGCATTTTATTAATAAATATATTAATAAGATCTTAAAAGCTGGAAGGCACCAAAGGGTTGAAGGGAATGTTAATACAAGATATGTTTCCATTCCTTTCGAAGAGTTAACAATTGTGTTAACTATAAAATAGACTCCGTTGTTAGGAAATTTCAATATAAAGTTGCCACACAAAGCCAAAAACAAATTTAGCAGCATCTTATGTTCCCATAAAGTAGCTATTAATAATAAAGACAAGATGGCGGCAGTTTGTGGAATATAATGTGAAGGAGGTGCTAAAACATGCAGGTACATAGAAGAGACCAAAAGAAGGGTTAGTCTCCGAATGAATGAACATAGAAGGGCCATCGATAGTAATAATAAGCAATATCTTACTAATAATCACAAGGCAACTGGACATAATATACTACCAGACAATCCAATTACTATATACAAACAAATCATACTTCTTCCTAAAATCTTCTCTTTTAATAATATTTATTATTATGATGTTTAATAATATTTATTATAAAAGACAATCCAATTGTTTATGCCATTGAAAAGGACGATTACCTCAGAAAGTTTTATGAATCGCTTATTATTAAGTCCAAGTCCTTTCCTTGTTATAATACTGAGGTTTCTATTCTTAATGCTCTTCACTATGTATTAAATGAGATGAAATGTTGTCATTATTAGTTATAATTCCTATATTGCTGTTATTGTTGTAATCCATTGATTTGTTAAAGTTGTAACATTAGCATTGTTAAACTTATTACTTTGAAAAATTTTTATGTTCTTAAGCTATTTAAAATGTTTTACTCGGGACGCGTAGGTTCCGATTTTGTATTTTTTATATTGTAATCTAATGATGGGAGATTATCCCGAAATATGTTATTTTTAAGCTTTTTTTATTGGATTCCTTTTGTGTATGTGATCTATTTTTACTATTATACGGAAATACACATGATGAATAATTTTGAAATTTATAATATTGTTTCTTTTCATTTTTTGAATCACAAATTTAGCCTTCTTATACAACTGATACGTGGGGGTCTTCTACAATGAATTATTGGTGGAAAGCAGTGTTTTCGTGTTATGTCTGGAAGATTTACGTTTAATAGTTTTGGAGTATTGGAATTTATTTAGAAATGATTACATGTAAGAATGAACAGAAGAGATGGTTACTCTTATTAGTACTATAATTCTTCCAAAATTTCTTTGAATTGATAAATTACTTGCTATGATTACACCAAAACATGTCTCCTTGTTGAAATTATCTAACTGATTTCAGAACTCCTTAGCCCAGATTAAAATAAATAATTGACATCTTATTTTTGTAATTTATTCTTAACAGGAAAAGATCTATTTTGAAATTCTTAATGTGTAAGGTTGCTATAATTAAATTTGGTCTATTTAAAGCATCCTGCAGCTGCAACCAATAGTCGGAGAGACACAAAAGTTTTACACATACTATTCAAAGGATGTCTAAACGAGTTTGCAAAAAAAAAAAGATACAAAATCCTGCGCAAAAGGGCGTTTTATAGCTACATGAACGGAAAATGAAAACAAAATGTTCAAAAACATATTTCACACAAACAGTATCAGACGTTTAAACTAACCTCAGTCATGAAACATGTCTGAGGACCATTAACCTTTGTTAAGATATGTCATTGTCTCCAAGAGATATTACAATTTGTTCAACTCTATCTTTCATAATATTGATGTCATTACAGTACTTCATTTGTAATTGTTTCATATGGTGTACTGCATTTCTCCAATTATCTGATGATACTTGCTTTATATCTTCCAATAACAGTTTTTGTACATCAGCAAGTTTGAAAGTACAATTCTTCACTGCTACATATCGTTTCACTTGAGCCCATATTAGTTCAATTGGATTCCAGTCACAATGATAAGGAGGTAGCCTGAGTACTTGGTGGCCATGTTCTCGAGCCATTTCATCAATTGCATAAAGTTTATGTTCTAATTTGTATTTTTTAATGATGTTATATAGTTCTGGTTTGATCATTGCAGTACTGTGTGGAATGTTTTTTCTTTTTAGCCAATCAATCATTTCAGCTTTTCTGCTGTTGCTGTTAGGGGCTTTGTCTGTTTGTACTGAATGATAAGGGGCATTGTCCATAATAATGATGATGCTTGGTGGAATATTGGGTAGTAACTGATTTTGAAACCATGTCTGGAACACAGTACCATTCATATCATCATGGTAATCTGACGTTTTGCGCTCCTTGGATTGGAATACCATTAGACCATCTGAAACAAACCCATTTTCTGTTCCAGCATGAACAATAATCAAACGGCGACCTTTTCCTATAGGTACTTGGCGCTGGGATTCTTTAGTGCCGTCATTCCAACATTTGCTTGTTGTGTGATTTTCATTCACCCACGTTTCGTCTAAATATACTACCGGATGATCTTTTTGCAATTGCAATATATTCCGTAAGTACTGATAAAGTAGGCGCACAACGTCATGACATTCCATTAACAATTGTCTATTTTTAAATTTCGAAAACTTAAAACCCAGTTTACCTGTTAGTATACTTCGTAATGATTCCGCACAACCCCGAAAATCAAGATCTTTCTTGATCACTTTCAGAAGCTTGGATACACTGGGTATTTCTCCATCCACATAAAACTGATAAATTTTATTTCTTATTGCTGCGAGGATGAAATCATCCAAATCGGTGACTGGTTTTTCTCGAGATCGTCGTTTGCCGGGCGTCATAATGATACCATCAGTTGAATTTGCTATTTCCTTTCCAATTCTGCGGACAATTCGTTCACTGATTCCTGTAGCTGCTTCCGTTCGTTTCAAAACTTGATCGAATGGAAAAAGTGGTCCTTTACATTCCTTTTCTTTTTGAAAGTATCTCTTCACACTGGCAACTATTTCTCTTGCTTGCCGACGCAGCGTGCGTCCATGCTTATTTTCCTCCGCTGACATGTTGATAACGCCAAATTAAAAATTCTCTCTACTATTTAGCGTTATTTCAATACCAGTTGCTAATAATAAGTATTTATATAAATAAATAAATATATATTATTTATTAATAAAATGCTCTTCTGCAAAGTAACAAGCATCTAACCGTAATGGCGGATTCCTGTCATAACATCAGATGGAAGTGCCTGACCAGACTAATCGATGATAGATGCGCAGATCTCACAAAAACAGGGCGGCCATCTCTCATTTGGAGGACAGTAGGCTTTTCACCTTGTTGAAATATTTTAGGCTTTTCAAATTTGTGAAATAATTTTGGATTTTCACCTTTGTGAAATAATTTAGGCTTTTCACCTTTGTGAAATAATTTAGGCTTTTGACCTATGTGTGTATAGATTTCAACGATCAGATGGTTTAATGACTCTTCCTGATCTCATTTTGTACAATGATTTTTCTTATTGTTTCTGTGGTGGAGAAGAGAATACTACCTCTGGTTGTTTCTGTGGTATTATTGCTTTATTTGTTGAGAGTGAGCATACCACTTCAGGTTCTGGTGTAATTTTCGCTTTTGTTGGCGATACATGGTAGGAATTTCTCCTGTATATTTGGTCGTTCATATTCTTTACAATGTACGACCTTGGTTTATCATCTATATTTATGATTTCTCCTCCTTGCCAATCTCTGGGTCCTTTCTGTATTCTTACTTTTTGTCCTATACGCATTGGCTCTCTTGCTGTTGTTTTAAAGTCTGCATAAAATTTCTGTTTTGTTCTATTTTGTTTTAGTGTTGTAGGAATTTTACTTCGCGTTTTAGGTTTCAAAGCTGTTTGTGTAATTGGTAAAAAAGTTTTAGTTCTTCTACTGTAAAGTCTTTGTACAGGTGAAGGCAAATTTTCTCTTGGATTGTTTCTCCAGTTTTGTAAAGCTAAATATATATCTGTATTATCTTTGTTACATTTTTTAATCATATTCTTAGCTGTTTGGACACATCTTTCTGCTAATCCATTTGACCTGGGATATTTTGGACTTGATGTTATGTGTTTGAATTGCCACTCTTTTGTAAAATTTTAAAATTCTGCTGATACAAACTGAGGACCATTGTCACTTTCCAGAACAACTGGTATTCCATGTGTTGCAAATCATTTTTTAAGTAGTTTTATTACTGCTCTAGTATTAGTTTGTTCTAACTTTTCAAAATCAAAATATCCTGAATAGCTCTCTACCAATAATAAATATATTCTACCGTAACATTCAAACAAATCTGTAGCTACTCTCTCCCATGGTACACTAGGTATAGGTTCCATTATGAGTGGTTCATGTGTATTATTTTTCTGCATTCTTTGGCAAATACTACATGATTGAATGTAATGCTCTATGTCTCTTGTTAATCCTATCCAAATTACTGCTTCACGAGCTCTCTTAATTGATGCTGTGATGCCTAAATGTCCGTAATGAATATTCTTCAAAAATTTTGGACGTAATGATTTTGGTACTATAACCTTTTCATTTTTAAACAATATTCCATCATTTTCGAAAAGTTCTTCTCGACATATCCAATATTTTCTTATGATGGGTGGTATGTTTGCAGTTACTTCTGGCCATCCACTTTTAATGGTATGCTTAAGTATACATAGCTCTTCATCTTTCAATGTCTCTTGTTTTAATTCTTGTAAAAGATTGTATAAATTCTTTACATCTCCTAGACCTCTAAATATTTCTGGATTTATGTCTAACTCTGCACTACAGCTTTCAATACGTTGTATTAGTTTTAACTCGATACACGTATCTTTACTTAGGATCGGCGTAACTTCCGCATCCACAACCATGAATTTCAATTCATAATTTAAGTGTTTTACTTTACATTTAAAGCAAACTTCTCCTAATACTGCTATTGTATCTCTTCTGAAAGATATAAGCTTTGATGAACTGTCGTTTCTTTTACAATATTATCATATTTACGGGTTTTGCACATTTTCGCAAAATGCCCTTTCTATTTACATTTGTTGCAATTTCTTCCGAATGCCGGACAGCTCTCTCTTTCGTGGCTTGTTCCGCATCTTTTATATATCGTGGAAGTTAAATGTGACTTATTTTGGTAACTTTTTTTTACACTTTGTTTTCTTTTGGTATTATCAACTGATCTAACTGAAGGTATTACATTATTCTGACTTTCCTGTAATTCCTTGATCTGCTCACAAGCCTGCTCACTTGTATGACAAATTGCTCTTGCTTTTTTCAAAGTGAGTTGTGGTTCAGCCAGTAATTTTTCTCTAACTTTGTCAGATAAAATACCGTAGACTATTTTGTCTCTAAGCAAACTGCTTTCTAAATTATCAAAATTACAATGTTTTAAATCAGTTCGCGCCTTTGGGATAAATGTGTCAAATTTCTCTCCTACCTGTTACTTCATCCTGAAAAACTTGAACCTCACGTAGGATTCGTTCTGGATCGGGTTAAAATGCCTATCAAACCTTTGCTTGATTATTTCCACATCCTTCGATTGTTCTTGGGACAACTCGAAAGTGTTATAAATTACAGCAGCTTCAGGCCCGATGGTTGCCATGAACGTCGCGGCTTGGATGAACGGAGGCTTCTTTTCCAGCTGCGTTGCAATCGACCACCATTCATATTGCCGAGCCCAACGTTTCCAATCATTCTTCATATTGTCGGATTCGATCAGTAGTGGACCGGGAGCTCTTACATCCTGAATTCCAATCTGTTCTCCTTGTTCCGCCATCCTGGAAATTGACCGTTAACTGCCTTCCTTTCTTTCCACTGGAAAAAAGCTATTTTCTTGTAGGAGATTTTTTTTGGTCATTAATGGATTCGTTTGATCGTTTCTCCATTGAATAGATCATATCCCACTTCTGGCACCATGTGATGTTGTTTTATATTCTAACATCGAGTGGCGAAATACAAAATATAGAAATTGGACAACTTGTGATTTATTGTCGAACTCTCTCATTTCGGTCGCTATGCCAACTCATCAAGTGGCGCCCTCTGTTGGACCAATTCTATAATTACAACAGTGCTATTCCAATATTTACAATTTAAGGGCCATTCCAATATTTACAATTTAAGAGCCATTCCAATATTACAATATTGGAGACCCCCATTGGGAATTCTTTAGTTTGTTTAAAAAATTTATTGCCATGTTTAAAATAAGTATTAAGAGTAACAAATTCCACCATTTCTCTAAACAAATTTTCATCTAAATTATACTTCAATAAGATTTCCCTATTATCATACACATGTTTGTCTAAGATTATTAAAGTTTTACATACAGTAACGTGGTTAAACATATTTTCTATATCTAATGATATGAGATGGAATTTTTTCTTGTTATAGTTATTAAACACATGTAATTTGTTATTTAATCTTCCGTATTTTTGATAATCAGTTTCTCATTAGGCAATCTAAAACTAATCAATCAAAAATTTAATTTCTTGGCCAAATTTTATGTTGGAGATCCGTAAACGTTAACCAATGGACGTACAAAAGGGAAATTTACTTTGTGAATTTTAACTCTACCTTCTAAAGTGGGTGAATTGCATGACTCTTTGTGTATTTCATTTTTTTCCATGTTGTTTATTGATTTACTACCTATCAATTTTTTAGTTATCTTTTTTAACTTGTTATACAATTTTATCGTAATATCTTCTTTAATTTCCATGTAATGTCCATCTTCAACCAATTCATTCAATTTATCTACATAATCATTTTTACTCATAACAACTAAATGATTACCTTTATCAGATTTAGTAAACACTAAGTTTTTATGTTTTCCTAAGTTTTTCAAAATCTTAATTTCTCCATTATTTAAATTCTTATCCTTTCTTAATGGTAATCTTTGGAACTTTACTAATTCTCTTAGAAACCTTTCTTTTTCATTTGGATTTCATTTATTAGAAGCCTCATCTAAGGTAACAATAGTTTTTTCATCTAAATTCTGTTCCTGGTCAAAATCCATACCTTTATTTGATAATTCAATTTATTTTAAATTAAATTTTCTAGTACTTAAATTAATCACATAATCAGACACAACTTTCAAATTATTAACTCTAAACTTATTCATTTTTCTTTTTTTGCAAATCCTTTTTGCCTTGATATATTTCTCATGATTCCAGTTCATAATTAACCAATATTTGTCTTTTGGGATTATCTTGTAAATCTTCCTTTTCATAACTTTCTCTTCTTTCAATATGTGATTTGACGTACCTTTCAATTGATCTTCCTCAAATCATTTTTCCGTTTCTCTCTTGATGTTGTCTGTGGTATATGTCTTCACCAATACAGGATTTCTTATTAATAATGGTTTTGGCGTCCAATTATTCAACAAACATGTTTTCAAAAATTGTTCATGCTCCTCCCATTTTGCCAGTTTGATGATGATTCTCTGATGTTTGACAATCTGTCTGTAACTATATATATCATATTTCTCTATTAACTCTCTTCTTTTCATATTTTGTAAGATATAAATGACTCCACACCCAACATTAAGTATTTAAAAATGTTTATTTAAATACTATTGCGAATTTTCGGGAACAAATATTAACGTTATTCCCTTCCTCAAGCATATTTGGAATTAACAGAACAAACATGATTCATTCAATCTACATTATACATGAAACGAAGGACTAGTCTTATTTCATATTATTATGATAACAGCCTTCGCAGGATATGTATTACCATGAGGTCAAATATCTTTCCGAGGTGCCACAGTAATTACTAACTTATTATCTGCAGTACCATATATTGGTTCCACTTTAGTTCAATGAATATGGGGAGGATTCGCAGTAGATAAACCTACCCTTATCCGATTCTTTTCATTTCATTTTATTCTTCCATTTATTATTGCAGCTCTAGTAATAATTCATTTACTCTTTCTTCACCAAACAGGTTCTAGTAACCCTTTAGGTATTAACAGAAATTCTGATAAAAATCCCTTTTTTCTCCTTAAAAGATTTATTAGGCATTTTAATTATGCTAGTTTCATTAATAATTTTATATCTTCATTTTCCTTATTCCCTAGCTAATCCAGAAAACTTCACTCCAGCTATCCCCTTAGTAACTCCTATTCATATTCAACCAGAATGATACTTCCTATTTGCTTATGCCACTCTACGATCCATCCCTAATAACTTAGGAGGAGTAATTGCTTTACTTATATCTATCTTAATTCTGATAAAACTCCCATTTCCACAAACAAAGAAATTCAAAAGTATTGCCCTTTATCCTCTTATTTAAATTTTATTTTGAGCCTAAATTCAACTGTTCTAATTCTTACATGAATTGGAGCCCGAGCCGTTGAACAACCCAATGAAATAGTAGACAAAATATTCACTGTTATATATTTTCTGTAATACATTTTTATCCCTATATCTCTGAAAATTTACTAATATCAAAAAAAATATTCTTATAAATAGAGCTTAAATCTATCGCATCCTCTGCCGCCTTGATAACTCTATTGAACATCTTTAAGTCCTAAATTTAACGAATAATTTCTGCCAAGTTACAATATTTATCTTTATACACCTTTTAATTTGCTTCTATTTATATGGATAATCCAAAAATTTTATCCTTTCGTACTAAAAACTCTATATTTTACGAAAGATAGAAACCGATCTGGCTCACACCGGTCTGAACTCAGATCATGTAAAATTTTAATGGTCGAACAGACCACAAACTCTTAGATTACGCTCCAAGAAGGAATTCTAATCCAACATCGAGGTCGCTATCCTTATTGTCGATATGAACTCTGAAATAAGATTACGCTATTATCCCTACAGTAATTTAATCAATTATTCAAAAATTTTGGATCTTAATTAGTTTTTAACTCACCGCTCCAGCAAAATTAACATTTTATTTCAAAATTACCTCTCATCAACAATAATTTATAATAAAACTTGATAGGAGCTTCTTGTCTTTTGGCTTCATTTTAGCTCTTCACCAAAAAGTGAAATTCAATATTTAAAAAAAAAATGTTGTTATTACGTCCAACCATTCATTCCAGTCTACAATTAAAAGACTAATGATTATGCTACCTTCGCACGGTTAAAATACGGCGGCCATTTAATATTCATTGGACAGGTCAGATTTCTTATCACCTTCAAGAAACCATGTTTTTGATAAACAGGCGAATAACCTATTGCCGAATTCTTAAATTTTATTTTTACTTTCCTTATTATTTTAATTTTTCATCTACTTATATTCAGTGGCGTACCAACGCCTTTGGGGGCCCGGGGCGGGAGTTCCATTATTCCACAACCCCCCAAAAAAAAGCAAATCTTGCTTTTACAACCAAAAAAAAAAAGGAAGTATTTGGGTGGATGGGGCCCCTAGGCTGACTGGTGGGGCCCC
>JAFIDM010120043.1:24294-59968 GCA_023159025.1 Thereuonema tuberculata | reverse complement strand
TTACGTCCGGAATTTTTTGCCGAGGAAAGATTCATCATGCCATGTTTACAGTTTTTCTTGGGAAAAGTAAATGCGGTAGCTTCCCGTTGCTTTCCGCACACCACTCTCTCTTTCGCATCTTAAAAAGATCCCAGGAAAGAGGTGAGGAAAGTGGATTTGACCAATTAGGCCCTCCGAAATTCACCGCAAGAGTTAAATATCAGTTCCATCAGGGTTTTTGACCTGATCAGAGACCGGGAAATCCTAATTAGCCTTGCCCCCCATGTAGACTCTATAAGGTTGTTATACCTTTTACTTTAACTCGATTTACAGACTAAAATAAACAGTTAAACATGTGGTTTAATTCCTTAAGCAATTAATGTGTCAATGCTAGGATATCTTCTACAATTTTCAATGCCTTAATGCATTCAATTCTTAATCAGCATAACAGTTTCTGCTCTTCACTAAATAATTGACTTTCTTGAAAGTGTTCCTTAACATTTAGTTGAAATTAGCGATAAAATGGTTTTCACCCTGTATGAAAATGTCTTTTGTCATGCATGTAAATCTCGTATCGAATTTGTGTTCCTAACACTAAATTCTTAATCTTTGAATAATAAAGTTCTCTTGTATTTACTTGTATCTTTGTCCTATTCTCAGTGTAATTGACCTCTATCATTACTTCATCTGTACGTCAATGAATGTGTGTTGGAAAAAGAAAGGAAAAGTCAACTTACAGTTCTTTTCGCTGCAATCTTCCTAGAGCTGCTTTATGTACTGAATATGAATCCTTTTATTCAAATACATGGTCATTAACATTCATGGATAATCCCGGTTTCGGAGATTTCTTCTTGCTTTTGTCTGGTAACCTTGGCAACGATGAAATATATATATATAGGCTTGATCGTACCATTCAATTTCGTATTTAATTCCTTTAGCTTCTCGTAATACGAAATTGTAACTTTAATCCATGATTCAATGTATCCTTATTGAATAAAATTGAATCATTACACTTTAGATAGTTTCACGGCTAAGACATTTTTCTTTTTCCATTCCTTATCAATGGAAGTTAGCAAATCATAATACCAGTGCCGTATTTAGGAACTGTAGGCCCCTAGGCTGAATCTGTGGCGCGGGCCCTACCGGACAAAATATTTTTTTTAAAATTAACCTTCAAAAACCGCATTTTCAGCAATTATCCAATTAAAAACCTAAAAATTTATTATTAAATTATAGAAAATTTACGTGCGATATTCCTATACAGTATTTAGAATTTGATGAATTCATGAGATGATAAAAATGAAAAGAACTGAACATCATTAAGGTATTTAACATGATTTATTAACTTAGCTATGAACAACTATATTATTATAAACGAATACAAAGTTGAGATTCAAATCTATGTTTCTAAATATGCAAATATGAGTATTACGATTTTAAAAATAACATACCGTAATTTTAAGTAAACATGTTAAAAAATGCAAAATGCAAGATAACAACCAGGGAGAATAACGATTAGTAAACCAATCACAGTGCTTAGTAACGGCTTCTGAGTCACCTTTACTTTAGAATAGACTGCGCCGGGGTGGTCTAGAAAATGCACGCACGAGTCTCTTTGCGACACCATGCTATCTTACCCACCCCTATTTATATGGAATAATCGTCATTCTTAACTCAAACCTTGTTAATACACTGAATTCCTAATAATGATTTAAAAAAACTTAAGTTGAGAAACTATGAAAAGATTTAAAATGGGGAGAAAAAAGGAAGAATAAGAATTGCCCATGAGGGGATCGAACCCACGACCTTCACCTTATTAGCACGACGCTCTAACCAACTCAGCTAAAAGGCCACCTACAACATACAAGAAATCCTAAAACAGTCGCTTCCTAAATATCTACTTTTGCTATGATATTAAATTTTAATATTAATTTATAGTAAAATTTAATTAGTTGGAGTGAAAAGGAAAAATTAATTTATATTTATTTATGTGCTTGAAAATAAATTTAATTGATAAAATATTTTCTATTAATTAAATAAATATTAGTTAATGACGTCGTTATGCAAATGAGATGATGACGTAGCGTTTAGTTGTTGATGACAGTCAGGTGTCGGAGTGAGAAGTAATCTAAAATTCAACCAGGAAGGTTGAATGGGAAAACGGTCCATAGCGGGAGTGAAATTATAGTAACCCGTTAGAGTGGACTCAACCCTGGAATAATTATGGAGCGGCTAAGAGAACTATGAGTAAGTTTTATACTCAAAAGATTATTATAATACTGTGAGCGACTATTATCAAAGCTAAAAGTATAATTAATTCATTGAATCAAGGAGATTCGGAGAACTCTTATTTAATACGACTAAGTAAGCGTATTTGCCGTGGAAGATTACATTCTAAAGAAGGTAAACCCGAACAGGAGGGACTAAGAATACTTGCGTTATTTAATTCCAGTTACTGCGATAAATTGTGAAATAGGATAAATGGAATTTAAGAAGAACTATTGATATATTGAATCGAGAAATTATAAGGAATAAGTACAAGTGATTCGATTCTGACAATTGAATAGGACCATTCCATTCCGGACAGTAAGGGGAGAACTCTCGATATTAACAGTTAACGATTCCAAGACGGAATACAGTAACGGAGAAGATATATTATTAAAAAAGAAGAATCTATGTTGCTGGAAGTAGTATTACTTGAAACGGAATTTAGAAAAGGAGAAGATACATTAATCATTGAGGAAGAATTAACATTACCGAAAGACAAACTGAGAATAAGTAAACTAAACGAAGTAAGTTAGTAAACCCCGAAACCGTTAAGACGAAATATTCAAGGAAAGAAGAAAGAACTTTTGATAATTAAAGAAGTTGGAAAGGAAACTAAAACCTACAACAGGTTTACGTTGGATAGAAGATTGAGCTTGTCGTATAAGAAGACAACCATTCAATATGATCCAAACGGAAGAAGAAGAATAAAAGGAAAGTGCAAGGAAGACATCTTTAATCAAAGTGTCAGTGCAAAGTGAATTAAGTAAAGCTATAGTGCCAAATATATCGTAAAGTGAAATAAGCATTAATAGTGAAAGCTTCAAGTGTTTGAAGCTGTGTAAGTTTAATAGTGCTTTTGTGTTAAGGAAGTAAGCTGATCTTTTCAAGGTGAAAGGATTGGAAGACATCACTACGTGAGTACATTTATTTATTATTATTAGAAATAGGATATAAGAAGATATCAGAACTAAAGAAGAGTGATAATAATAATTTAAATTAACCATTGATATTGCATATTGTTGCGTTCATTGAAAAATGATTATGGAGACGAAGGGAAAGCTATTTTAATAGACATATGGAATACTAGAAATTTAGTAATATTCACATAGGTGAAAAACCAAATAAAGAATAAACAAACTTAGAATTAATAATTCACTATTTCATACAAGTGATAAGAAGGATGAGGTTGTTAGAAAATAATAGTATTGTAAATCTCAAATTTGTGAGAAGCCATTTAGTAGTTAAAATAATTTTATTGGTTAAAGGTAATATATATATATTTAGTAAATGTATATGAATTGATATCATTACATAGTATAGAGAGAGCTTTATTAAGATAAAGACAGTTCCTTTAAGATAATGAATATGTTTCAATTGTAACACACAGAGCAAATTGATTGCTAGTAATAGTTTGATATTGAAATTTGTATTATTGAGGGAAACAATTATTTGTTACAGTAAACAAGTATTTTTGTTGATGTTAAAGGTTATGATATTACAACTCTGTAAAGATATTTTAAATATATTTGGAATTAAAGTTTTATTTTAATATTTTCAAGCGTGTTAGGTATACAGTATTATTGCAAGTCTCTGCTAAAGAAAGTAGAAATTCTGATAAAAGTACCATATTTTGAAAAATATCGGAATCAACTTTAAACAACGTGATACTAATGTTAGAGAAAATAAAGTAGTTATCAAAATCCCAATTCTAAAGGATTACATAACCAATATCTCATAATGTCATAAGTTGAGAAACTGAAAAGATTTAAAATGGGGAGACAAAATTGAGGAAGAAGAATGGCCCATGAGGGGATCGAACCCACGACCTTCGCGTTATTAACAGGACGATCTAACCAACTGAGCTAACAGAAGCCGTTGCGAAACATTGTGGGGTATGTGTCCACAGACAGACAGACAAACCGTGGATATAATTATAAGGCGTCTTTCAGAAGCATAAAAAGGAATGTAATGAACAAGCAAAATGCACTTAACCTGTACAACATACATAATATATTTAATTCAATACAGAACTTTCCAAACAAATTTAACTATAACGAAAGTGTCACATTCTTAATGGCTAATTAGTTCGCCTACACTTCGAACAAATGAAGCTACTTACAATATCTTTATAATTTTTTGGTTTCTTCAAATGTCACTTTCAATGCTGAGTAAAGCTAAAGCGTTCTAACATGTCTTCTAGCATAGAGATTCGAAGCCTGTTTTTGATCAACTTCAATTTTGAAAATGACCTTTCTCCACTGCTGTTTGTGACCATAAGTGACAGCTACATTCTTAAGGCAATCTCAATATTAGGAAAACAACCGTTAACGTTTTTTTTCTAAGATGACTTTATACATCCACCTCTCCTGACTAACGACTTTTCAATTTCGTCGTCATTTTTTTCAAACTCATGGTAAAAAAATTTGAACTGAATCAGTTCATTTTCCCAATTGATCGTCCAAGTCATTGTTATATGTTTCTGCTAAGTTTTTGAGCTGCTGCAATTATCTCTTCATTACTGAGAGTTTTCAACTCGTTGAGAAACCTGGTATCAATTAGTTTGTATGCCTCAATCCTCTGCCACAATGATGATTAAAATTGATCTATGATATCAAGGAAATTCTGAGTTCGCAATTTTTCTTATTGGGTCAGCTCAATTTCTGATGCTTGGACACAGCCAAGAGGTGACAAACGCAAGTTTATTTTGCGTTTTCGCTGTGTTTCATTCTCATACCCTGTGCAATTAGAACCAGCTAACTCAGCAGCTTTCATATGATATTCTTCAAAGCTATCGCGTCTTGTTCTTATGAAGCTTGTAAGCGACGCCAGTGCTGTATTCACGTTCAATCTAAGGTTCTTTAGAATTCACTAGTTTTATTTACTGACCCAAGATATCTTTCCAAAATACTGTGTAAAGCCCCGTTTCCAACTTTGACATTTTGTTATGCAAACTTAGAGCGGTAACACGTGATTTTCCTGAATTTTCTTTGTCCTGTGAAATTTCAAAAAGCGCATTTTTATTTCTCTAAAGCCTCGCAAAAGGGCTTTTGTAGCATCTGCTCTGCATGACCTACGTGTTATTGTTGTATGTTTTGTCACGAGAATGGGTTTGTTTGCATCGGAGTTTTTCAAGCAATCGGTTAAAACTTTATATCTGTTAGTTGAAGCCATAAAATGTACAAAAAGTTCTTCCGTAAAGGTAAAAAAACTTGCAGCACTCATGCAGCACTCGGCAGCAGCCTGCACTACAAGATTGAGTGAATGCCCAGGGCAAGATACTCATACTGCTAATTTATTTTCTGCCAATACCAACGCTTGGAGACCATTGTACTTTCCGCTCATTGAAGAAGCGTTACCTTAAGTTTTTAATGTCTATTTCATTCTGCTTCAAAAACTTGCTCAAGCCTTGAAATATATCTTCAGCTTCGTGGCCCTGGTTAGGCATGAATATTACAAATCTTTCAACAGGAATTCCTCTTTCTTTTTATGTCGATTAGTTTGTATTTTGTGGCGGTTCATAATACTAGATGAGTTTTTTCGGAAAAATCGAAAAATATAAAAAAACGACATATTACAACTTTACTTTGTTCTATTGAAAACGTGTTAATATGAAACAGTAGGTCTATATTCTACATTATTAATGGTTTTATTCTTACTTTCTTACCGGGTTCCGGGTGAATAAAATATTTCAGGACCAGGACCAAAGCCAGGATCCAGGAGCAGTTAATCACTATTTATTTCTACACACACACTGCCTATTGAACAAACTACTAACTTTAACATTAAAACTAAACTATACACACTAATTAGTATCTTCAACTATAGTAGAGCCCCGATTATCCGCGAGTGCAGCGAAAATTTTTTTTTAATTATGAAACTCCAAAAAACCAATTTTAATCCAAGCCAACAACAGGGAAAATACAATAGGCCCTACAGTGCGAAGGTCAAAAATTACTGACAGGTTTATTGTGCTTCGGGATCCTTTAGGCCTTCTCGGAATTTGTGTATACAAACGTTCAGCAAAGGTTTCTGCTGTACTGTACATATTTTAAAAGTTTTACATATTATGTTTTTTGTATAATAAAACGTAGTTTTTAATGATGAAAATTTTTTTTTCCGTTTACACCTCATTTTTAGTCTTTTTTCGGGTTATCCGCGATTTTCGGTATCCGCGAAGCCCTTGCCACCCAATCCCGAGGATAATCGGGGCTCTACTGTATTTGGTTGTTATTTATGTTAAACTATCGTGAACGTTTGCTTGAACCACTATGCAGAAGATGACGAGTGCACCTTCCTTATATGCGTCAGCAATGCTTTCTAGAATTTCTCCCTTGCGCTCCGTGTTTTCTGTCGCCTTCGCGAAACTTCCGGCTAGCAGATAGTGGGAGATATTCTTGTCAGGCTGCTCAAACACCCAAACACCACATTAAGTTAAACCAAAGGCAAACGATAAATGATGATTACGATCACCAAACTTTTATAGTATTTATTTACTAAAACAAAAAAATCTGATTTCAAAAATTGATGCAGAATCATTTTTCACCTGCACAGTGGTCGCGGGATCCTTTGTGGTGCGGGCCCATTGGCGCCTAGAAAGCATATGCTTAAATCCGGCCCTGCATAATATAAATACAAGGGACAACGCTTCATTATTTGCAACAAACCTAAACAATGCCATCCTGCTTCATACGGTATGTTATGTTATTTACATCATAGGGATTGTTTAATCGCATTCATTCACAAGTTTTGAATGCTATAGTACAACAAAAAATAAACAGTTAATTTGTCTTTCGTTTTCTTGAATTTTGTAACTTATTGCAAACTTTATATGTGTTTGAGGGAGAAAAAAAAAAGTAAACTTGTTTTTCGTTTTATTAATTTTTGTAACTTATTGCAAACTTTGTATGAGTTTGGGACAAAAAATTAGTAAACTTGTCTTCCTTTTTGGTAAAAATTGTAACTTATTGTTAACTTTATGTGTATTTGGGAAAAATAAACAGTTAATTTGTCTTTCAATTTTGTAACATTTCTAAGTTATTGCAAACTTTATATTTGTTTGAGGGGAAAAAAAAAGTAAACTTGTCTTTAATTTTCTTAAATTTTGTAACTTATTGCAAACTTTGTATGAGTTTGGGACAAAAAATTAATAAACTTGTCTTCCTTTTTGGTGAAAATTGTAACTTAATGTTAACTTTATCTGTATTTGGGAAAATTAAACAATTAATTTTTCTTTCGTTTTTGTAACAATTGTAACTTATTGCAATCTTTATATATGTTTATGAGAAAAAAAGTAATCTTGGCTTTCGCTTTGAGAACTTTATCTGTGGTTTGGGGGACAAAAAGTAAACTTGTCTTCCGATTTGTTAAAATTTGTAACTTATTGCAAACTTTGTTTGAGTTTGGTTAACTTTATCTGTATTTGGGAAAAATAAACAGTTAATTTGTCTTGCGTTTTTGTAACCTTTGTAGATTATTGCAAACTTTATAAGTGTTTGAGGGAAAAAAAAAGTAAATTTGTCTTTCATTTTCTTAATTTTTGCAGCTTATTGCAAACTTTGTATGAGTTTGAGAAAAAAAATTAGCGAACTTGTCTTTCTTTTTGGTAAAAATTATAACTTATTGTTAACTTTATCTGTATTTGGGAAAAATAAACAGTTAATGTGTCTTGCGTTTTTGTAACATTTGTAACTTATTGGAAACTTTAGTTGTGTTTCGAACAAAAAAATTAGTAAACTTGTCTTTCGTTTTTATAAAATTTATAACTTATTCTGATCTTTATCTGTATTTGAGTCAAAAAATTTGTAAATTTGTCTTGCGTTTTGGTAAAATTTGTTACTAATTGCATACTTTATATGCGTTTGAGGCCTTGCATTTTTGTAACTTTTGTAACTTATTGCAAACTTTATCTGTGTTTGGAAGGAGGCAAGTTTTTTTTTTTTCTTTTTACGACTCTTGGGGTTTGGCGAACTTGTCATTACGCAAGTTTCGGATGGGAATCATTTTTCTTTTTACTGTCCACTAAGGTGTGGGTAACTCCAATCCATCTACCGGCGTGTGAATATTATCGATAAAGTGTGGCCCGCGAAATTTGGCCATCCTCTACGACGTAGTTTAGGCTCCCAATGGAAACGAGACCCAGCGAGTCATGTGGCCAAAGGACGGTCTCAGTTCAGCCGCACTTACCGACGAGGTCGTTAAAAATCCCCACGAGGTTGCAGAATTTCTCGTCTGACTGTAAGTAACCCTTTACGTGCCTTCTCGAACCAGAGCCATTCTGGAAAGCCCTTCGCAATCTATCCTAGCGAACTGAAACGTCGCCGTAGCCTTAAGACCGCCGACGAACTTTCTCGACTTAGCCTTGGTCGGTCCAATCTCAAATTCATCCCGAGTGATAGGAATAAGGCAAAAAGGAAATAGGTAGATGAACGGCAGTAGAGAATAGGAGACACTCTAGGTGAAAGACCGTTCTTCGATTCACGAACTATCATTGATTAGACCATATTTAATCCTTACGATGTGTTTAATCCTGTGCGTTATGGCTCGTATCGTCACTAGAATAAGCGGCGACTGAAGAATCCCGAGGGACAAATCATTCTTAGATTCACGAATCATAATCGACTGGATCTCATTTAATCCTCTAGCACGTGTTTAGTCATATGTATCTTTATTCTTATTGCCGCTAGATAAAGCGGAGATTGAAGAACTCTAGGTGAAAGAGCCATCCTTTAATTCACGTATCATAATTGACTAGTTTTCTTTTAATCTTGATGTGTGTTTAATATTATGTATCTTTATTCATATTACCGCTAGACACAGCGGTGACTGAAAAATTCTAGGTGAAAACCATCTTTCGGTTGACGAATAATAATTGATTAGGTCGCATTTAATCCTTTGATATGTGTTTAATCCCATGTATTATTATTGATATTACCACTAGACAAAGTGGAGACTGAAAAAAACTTTTAGGTGAGAATTCATCTATCGATTCAGAGATTATGACTGATTAGAGTACATTTAACCGTTTTTTTTTTTATATTTAATCTTTTGTATTGTTGTTAACATCACCGCCAGAAACGGCGGAGACCTGAGATACTTGGTGAGAAGCTACCGCCGATCCAAAAATCACGCTCAAATCTTTGTTTAATCACTTTTAAGTATTTGTTTAACATCCATGTTATCTGTGATGTTATTATGATCTTAATAATCACCATGACTATGCATTTTTCCATGTTTTTATTCATATTTGCTGGCCAGCACGAGTAAAGCTTCCTCTCGTAGCTAATGTTTCTTTTTCGCCCCCCCCCCCCCCTTCCCATTTCGCATTCGAATTCCTTTTTTTTTGTCTTCTCCCCTTCCCTCTTAACTCTTGAGCGATTTATTTTATTTGACACGATAATTGAGTTTTTTTTTGTTTTTTTTTTTCCGCTTTCGCTGTGTGTCAGCTCTCGCTCACTCGAAACGCTAGGAGACGAAGCTATGCTCAAAACTATTTTTTTTTACCTATCTCAATTCCAGGTATCAATGATTATTAGTTACAATTTGCTTCACCATTGCAACCTTGTGAACTTTGTTTCGAAAAATAAATGTATTTGAAGAGGTTGTCGCCATCAAAGAGGTGAAATCCCTTGCGACGTGTATCATAAGCCTATTTTGAGAATTATATTGATTTATTTTCCTTTGCATCAGTGTAGTTTGTGTCTTCTTTCTTCATTTAAAACCATCTTAGCTAATTAAAGACAAGGAGTCTTTGGGCCCGGCGCTCTTTGTCTTTATCTGTCCACGGGTACGTTAGCAGCTTCCACGTGTACTTTCTCTCAATTTAAGTTTTTATCTCAGTTTCGTTGCTCACCTAGTTAGAAATCCGTGACAATACATACCAGTAAATGTAATGGAAGTTACTCTTTGTTGTTTAAAAATGGTTTGAAAAAGCGGAAAGATAATTTTTCCGCGAAATATCACTGTTAATAAGTGAAATTTATCGAAAGATGGAGTTTTTATCAGTCATTGTAGTTTTTGGAATATATAATTGACAAACAAATGACTCCAAAGCGTTTCAGACATCGTCTGGAAGAGTGGGTGTTGTACCAATCTTTGCTAAGGCCTCTAGTAGGTCATCATGAATGTTGATGAACGGAATTGAATGTTTTCCACCATTTAAGCTTCCCTTTATTGGCAAATGTCCCAGTGACATCTGAACCAGATAAGGAATGAAGTCCAGGGAGAGCAGCAGATTTGAGTAATCCAGTAACTTGTGGATGGAAGCTATGTCAACAAACCTTTTCATTCCCTGCCCAAGGAAAACTCCAAATTGTGATGTCATTTGAGGAAATCGCCTTAAGGCTAAAACCAGAACATGTGTGTCTGGCGAATAAACGTGCGTTGTTCTGTATCCTTGTTGTGATATGTATACTCCGTGAAGTATGATTTCTGTATCTGCTTCTTCCTGTGTGGTCCGAAGGCTTGACACATCTGTTCCATCTGATGATGCAGCTTGATCTCGCCAACTAACTATATTTTTCTTATTATTGCTCACTCCCCATTGTAATATGTGACTAGAGAGAAACTCTGTAAGCTCGTCTTTGTTTTTATTATGAGCAAGCAAATTCTTCATTGAAGTTTTGCTAACTATCATTTCAGATGTTATTATGTAACGGATTGGATCACTGCCCAGTTGCCGAATACGTCTCATTTCATTTTTTAATGAATCCTCCTTAAACGTGTCAAACACAACATGTACTGAATTGTATGCATTGAATTTGTCACCAATCCACTTGCTTAAGTATATTCCTAGATCACGACATGTTTTTACTGTGTTACGTTTATTGTAAGTGTGTAGTAGAGCCATTCCATCAATTATAGCCGCGATTTTATCCGATCCGTGTGAGTCATCTGTTGGATGTGATAGTGGTGAACTGCTATCAATCTGTTCTTCATTTGATGGCAATGACTCCAAAATCGCTGCAAGTTTGGATTTGTTGGAACAGTGATGCATTTTCCCATCACTAGCAAACAATGATATTGGGAGGGGTGAAAATTCGTACTTGCTTAGATTGAACTTTATGTCAATATCATCTCTGCTTCGCGATGCAATCAATAGCCTAGATTTTAGATATCCAATAGCCTAGACATAAGTGAGAGATCTTTTCATAGATACAATTTTGTTTTTAAGGACAACTTTAACCTTTTTTGCTGACGCTTTACAAGTTTTGTGGGATATTTCTACATTGTAGACCAAAATTGGTTTTGTGGCTATTTATACACTCTGCCATGAAAGATTCCTCCAACTTTTAACCTACTTCTGCTATGTTACTTACAAAATCTTGCACGTCCTCCGGGAACACTCTTTGAGTAAGAATGTGGGTCAGTTGTTGGTTTTACACTGAAAAGGGTTGGTAGAATTTCTAAATGCATCTTTCAGCTTCAAGACATTGCGATCCTGGCGTTTTGGGGCACTATCGAGAAGCCCGTGGTGATTTGTCTGTCCAACTGTTTTCATCCCAAGCAATATTTCCGTCTCATTTGAAATTCTGTTCAGTTCGGGATTTACAAAGAAGAAACGATTTCCGGCATTATCATTTTGTGTAATACCTACTAGTCCTGCTTGCATTTTCAATTTTCGGTTTTGGTGCTCTAAGGCTTCATCTGCACCTAGGGCAGAGAAGGATACAACATTACGATTGACAACCCATTTTCCCTCTATGAAGTTTTTCCAGGTATCTGGATCTGTTAATTGTAATACATCCATCTCAGCAAGATACAGTGAAATCATCCGTGCATAATTTAGTCTATTAAGAGCAAAGAAATATTTCAGAAAGTCATGAAGAGAAGCCTGGCTGAGATTTCAATCAGATGTTCTAACAGATCTGATAAAGCACAGCATAGACTGTACCATATCCATATATGAACATGCCATCTTGAAGACTGGTTCCACTGATTTCCTAGAACTCACAAATCTTTTAATTTCTTCAAGTATCCTATTTTCTTTAATGAAATAGATTACTGCATCATGTTTTTGCTTAATATTGGTTTCATTCTTAGATTGTAAACTCACTGCCAGTTCATCTAATAGAGGCTGTAACAAGGTAATTTTTCCCGGGTGTTCCTTGTCAAATTCTTCTAGATAATGTGGTTGTAGTAGTTAAATGGGCTTCAATAGCTCTCCTTATGTGTCTTCCCTCTAGTATTTGTTTCATAGTCACCGAGGAGTACAAATCGCATTCCACCCACAGCTCTGGTATTCCACTTCCACATATGAACTCACCAATTGTTCTAAGTTGAGCTATTATTATATGCAGCTCTCCAGGCTTCAATATCCATTTGCCTTTGCAATCTTCTTTTGACATTTCAAGCTGCTTTAAAGGTTTATAAATTGCCATGTCAGCTGTAACAACGACTTTGTTTGTCGTTTTATTTATGGATTCGTTGAGTTTTTCATGTTGCCTCATTACTGTTAACTGAACAGAACTATTAGTTGGAGGCTCTGGAATTATTGGCAGCAAGGAAACCCTGGAACACATTTCACATCTCCTAAATAGCTGTTATACCCAATCCATGTGGGAGAGGAGATAGATATATCATTACCATTCAATATGGATCTTCGTAATAGGAACCAAACACTGTCAAAACATATTGCTTTCTGAAGTAAGTCATCATATTGTTGGACAATATTGGAAACGACAGGTTCTGGACAACATGTATTCCAGTTCGTAGGTTTTGTACAAGAAAGGATTTTTGGTAAGGCATCTTCAAGAGATGGTAATGGCAAATTATTTGATGAGGCCAACGACATTGGAACATGTCGATCAGACTCTTTTACATCTTGGTAAACAGTTACAGCCGTCCCATGAAATGTCCTTCTTCCGTCAATGGTGTCTTCACAAAAGTCAATATTGTCCATAGCATAATGAATAAACCTGTCAGTAACCAAATCTGGTGATATGTACACGCCATCATTGCTAATGATCCTATTAACCACACTTCTTGCAATATCTGTTTCAGTTCTCAGGACTCTTGAGTAATCAATACTGCACCCGACGTTAGGCATGAGTGTAAGCCACAAGCCACTTGAAGAAGTAGGTCTCGACTGTAATTGAAACTTAAACATGTTTTGTTTTCTACTTCTCTTCGAGAAAGACAATTTGACATGAGCATCTGTGACATATTGCTTGCTCGTCTCTGCACATCTTCGTTCTTTGTTATTTGATTTTCATTATTGATATTTTTTCCTGAGATACACCATTTAAAGAACATTTCAATTTCTTGTGGAACAATTTCTGCGAGACTTTCTAGAATAACACCATCAAAATTCCATGATTTTGCTTTAAAAATGTGTTTTCTTCTGATGCTTGCAGATTCAAGCAATGCATTCAATTCTCTCATCATTTCATCACCACAACTTTCCGCTTCAGCAATCAGTTTGTCTCTAGTACATTTCATTGAAACTCTTTGAGGTTGTTAGCCTGGTTTGGACGAGAGAATTCAATGTCTTTGTCTGATAGTTCTGTTTCAATGAAAACTTTAAGTTGTTTGCGTGTCATAGCATTATGTTGTAAATTGTTAGCAGAACAAATATTTAAATACGTTTCTTCCAGGACATCCATACCAAATATTTTTCCTAAAGACAGTTCCTGCTCCAATATATTTTTAAACTCTACACATGCTGCCATTGGAGCAACATCCTTATTCTGTTGATTTGTGTCCTTATTCTTCGGTCGGAGGACGTTAGTGATATTTTTTGCCCAACATTTAGTGTGGTACATCACGTCAATTGCATGAGCGTCATTTGGATCTAATGCTTCGCTAAGCCTTACTCGTAAAATGTCATCATTATTTAATTCAACAGCAAGGTGCAAGTTTTTTCTAGCAGCATTAGTCGACACTTTTTAATTTAACTCTTTTAAAACCTGGCTTGTCACAAAAAAACAGTGTTCTTTTATATATTGTCTTGCTTGTGATCTTGTTAATTTCACAGAACAACTTTCAGATGTTGACGCACATGCATCTTCCAATGGCTCATTTATTGTTTCCTCTGTTTCTTTTTCAATAGTTCAATGTGCTTTTTATGGGTTATACGTTGTTAACACGATCTATGCCATGCAATATTTTGTTTTTTCATACAATCAACACTAAAATCATCATCAAACTGGTTTACAATATTTTCGCATTGTTCATCACCATAACATTGTCTTTCAGCTATGCAATCCACAAGTTTCTCAGACGAAGACGAGGTACAGAAAAGACAACTAGGATTATTGGTTGTCTTCCTTTTCTTCGCCAAACTACACTGATATGCAGCATCCATTTTTAAGTTTTTTTCTTGTTACTTCTCCAAGTTATCTGTGACAAAAATAGATTTATTTTAGCTTAATATAGAATGTATACAAATTTTAAATGTCTATGTTACATGGAACGTTTTGACGTTTCTGACGTGCAACCCCCGATTACAAGAAATTAATTAAAGTAATCAGAAAACTATTCCCTCTGTTGAGGCTCAATAAAATAGGATTGAAAAAACGACACTTACTCAGAGTATCGAACCCAAAAAATTACACTGCTTTCTGGAAATCCGAGTCTACACGCACACAAAGAAAAATGATGTCTCTCCCGTCTTTTCCCCCAATGTCCAAAGTTCAACATCACTGGGACAACAATTTAGCCTAGCACCCATGTCCCATTTTAATCCCACCTATTAAGCCACAACATTACATGTACAAAGTTACAAAAAGGTGATATTGGTGAGTAATATTATTCAAGCATCTGAGTTAATTTTATATTCACAAAATCAACAAAACAAAATCATAAATTCTTCATTTCAAAGCCAAATTTCTATGTTAAAGGTTAGCCGTACACAAATACCCTAAGAACATGTTTTGTGTAGAATTTAATATTGAATACTTTTAGTAATAGGTCATTTTGTCATAAATATGGTATTTTACGAGATAAACATGAAAAACCAGTATCATGTACGGCACAGCGGCGGCCATTTTGTTTTTGGAGTATAAGATTAATCTGCCACTAGTGTCTACTGTCCACCATCCAAATACTGATTCTCCATGTTATAACGAAGAGATTAATACCACTCCCATGCTTGTATCATCAAAAATCTCATGGGACATAGATTTTTGTACACTTGCAAACCGACTAACATGTTTTCACTAGAAACTTAAGTTTCATGCAATTGACTTAAAACTGTTTAAACTTCACAGGAGAAAGTTTTAACGTATCTGAAATTGCTTTCAATCCATGTTGGGTTTTTTTTTTCAATAGTGTAAAGCTTTAGTGTATTTAAATTGTAATGGAAGATTAGCATAAAAAATTATTAATAAATTTCAATCATTTATCTATTGTAAAAAAAAAATATAGAAGGTGTTATGTTGATTCCTATCTGCAAAGGCCGTTCAACCTCAGAGTTACTTCAATTTCCAAAGATGTTTCCAGTATTAATGTTTTGTTTTTCTTTGTTTTTTTGAGTGTTTGCTTCTTCTCGAATAAAACGTAAACTGCCTCCTCACAATGTCCCCGGAAAAAACAGCATTGGTTGAGTCTACTCCGCTCAATTATCCATCGCGAATGGCAGCACTGGGGGATCAATTTTTTGAACGGGGAGATGAAAAAATTCAAGTAATAGTTCTCATATTTTAAAATAGATCAAAAATAAGCGTTTTAGCCAATTTTAAAGAAATCAATACAGCCGTTTTAGCAAGGGAATTCTGGTAATTTTTGAGGAATAGGAGGAGTGAAGCAATCATAAATGTGCCATTGTTTAAGTTGGGCCATAAATAAAACACTGTCAGTTTTTGGAAAGCCGTTGAGTCGTTTTAATATGATGTGCGTACAGACAATCTACGACGAAAAATGGTCAGGGAATATTAAGACTTCAGAAGCTTAGCAAAAGTTCACCAAATTCACTTGAATAACTTTAACGTAAATGCTAATTTACTAAAGTATGAATTATCATCGGTTACAGGAAGATTAATTTAAGCGACAATTCGTCAGAGCAAACCAATTTCTCCCAAATCAATCTAAAACATTCTCGGAAATAAGGATAGTGTTCAAAACCGCCTTTACTTGATCCTTGAGTCATTGATGTGATCAAGATGGAGAGTTGCCTTAGTGTGTTTTATCTTTTTATAAAGAGAATCGGCAGCAACCTAAACGAATTTGTTAAGTAAAAGATCATGACTACTTCAATTTCGAAAGATTTTTACCAAGATTTTTACCAGCTTTACCAAATCATGGGGACTGCAACCGTCGCTTCCACAACTCGGAATAGATTACCACATCAGCTCAATAACTTTTAGACCTGAGCTGCTACATAAGAAGCATCAGAAAATGAACAAAACATAGACGTCTCTTATAATGTCTCTTATAATGAAGTAGACCAAAGAGACGACCAATAAGCTTTTTGAGCATCCTCCATACTCTCCTGACGTGACTCCAGCCGATTTCAAGCATCAATTTTTTTCCAGCTTTTGAAGCTACCTGGGCTATTCCACATATCAGACCATTAAAGAAAAGCCTTTGCAAGTTCGTGAAGTCCTGCTCTTCACTATTTCTTTAAAAAAAATCCACAAACTTATGTTTTTTGACAATTATAACATTCTCATCGAAATTAAAGTTCAAAATGTTTATTTTCCCATTTCATACATTAAGCTTAATTTAAAATTTTCGGGGCTTATAGATTTTTCTTTTGTATTATTTATGCACTTTCTTTTAAATCTAAGTTCTGTTATAAAGTTATTCATATCTCTTTCTTTCTTGATGAATCCATTTCGATTTTGAATGAAAGACACCAATGACATTTGATCGATTCGCAATGAATCTGATTGACTTGTTTCCATAAATAAATCTAAAGAAGTTAATGGAAGCTGCAGAGAGTAAATAGTAATTAGGCTGTTCACTTATAACGCTGCAGTAGTTACTAGTATGAAGGGCGTTATAGCACAGCCTAATTAGGGCGAAATAAATCAGAATTTGCATATCATTTGCTTATGGGGCGATTCAGAATAAAATTTACATATTAGGATTGGATTTGCATAGAAATGGGGGGTTTTTAGGGCGTTTGAGATTAAAATGAACATAATGAAAAGAAAAGAGGTGAGAAAATGAGGAAAAGATTTGCATATAGGGCGATTCAGAACAAAATTTGCATATTAGAGTGTTTGAGATCTGGATTTTCATAGAAACGTGGAGTTTTAGGGCGTTTGAGATCAAAATTAACATAAGGAAACGTAGATGATAATGATTAGTATTTACATACTCCGTACCTGAATTTGTATAATTAATGAGTTTTGGAAGAAACCTGGGTTGTAATCTATCAAACTTCATGAAATTGCTAGGAGAATCGATTGATGGTGATGGATTTTCATTCTCCGTACCTTAATTTGCATAATTGGAATAATTGAAAGAAACCTGGGTTGAATTATATATCAAACTTCGTGAAATTACTAGGAAAATCGATTGATGAGGATTGATTTTCATACATGTAATTATCATTTTAATGATTATTGCACATTTGTATTTCTTTCTTTTCTTTAAGAAAATGAATTATCAAACTTCATATAATTTTAAATTCTTCTTTTGTCTATTAAGGTTTTAACCTATCTTTCTTTTTGTTTTTTAATTCTTTTTACTGGAAAAAATAATGTTTTTAGGTTTGGAAATGACTCACACTGGCACAATTTTTTTTTCATTTTTCATACGTTACAGACAAAAAAAAGATTACAGGGTTAAATATTTGAATTTATGTGCTGCTTCTTCTTCTTTTTCTTCTTTTTTCGTGGGGAGACACTGAAGAGTAGGGTCCTTGCAACGTTTTTGGATTTTCAGTATGACGGTAAGTATGCTTGAGGAGGAATTGTCTCAACGGTAGTTGTTTCATGGAACGACCTGGAATTAACTCACATTACTGGAAAAAAATTGCAAAATGTGTTGCTTTTAGTATTTTAACTTGAGAAAATGCTGGCTTTTCTTTTACTTTAATGTTTTTTTATAGCTTTTAATAAACTTCTATAGTTTCTCTTTCCGGTTTCATCTAGTAACTTCGACTCTTCATCCTCCGAAGATATTTCATTCTTCTCTTCTACGTATGGAGTGCATACAGTTTTGCATGTCTCCATCCCAAATTTAGTGAGCATTTCGGATATGAACCCTTCTTGTGAGATCTTCATATATCCCTCGTCGACATCATGTATGAATTCCATATCTAGATATTCTTTAATCTTGTCCAGATCTTTAATTCCGAATAATTTGTCCAATTCAGTCTTGATATCTTGTATATTGGTGGATTCCTTTCCCATGATCAATACATCGTCTACATACACCAAGAGAATGTATTTCTCTCCTTCAATAACCTTATAGAACACACACGGTTCACACCTTAAATTTGTGTAGCCTGCCTTGCACAACTTGGTTTTCATGGTCACGAACCAATTTCGTCCCGCCTGTTTCAGTCCATATAATGATTTTAGCAACTTTAGTCCATTATATTTCTTACTCGAAATATTACCAAATTGTCAATTATATGACAGATAAAGGAAGAGAAGATGAACATATTTAAAGCTAGTCATAACAAATAAGTAAAACAACGAACTGATAAAATCATGTTTCTGTCATTACCTTTTATTTCAGTAGCCCTGTGAATTCGTTTCTTGTATTATTTTTTACTTTATTTAGTGAAATCGTAATTTATAGAAAAGTTAATAGCTAAATAACGTGGAATTCTATGACTTTATGAAGCTCACAACTCGCACAGTATTTGTCCTTTGACGTTGATTCTTCCATTCAAGGCTGTTGCCTTTGCCAAGGGATTTGTTCCTTCACTCACCGATGCTCTCATCCGACGCCTTCAGGAAAATTCCCAAACACCCACTAATTCTCTTATTTTTTTTCCAAAGTCTTCCTGCTATATTTTCCTAACCTACATCTCAAATAGGATAAAAAAAAAAAGATTTCAACCTCTTCCCAAACTCAGATCAATGGCCAAAAGAATTACATCTTCTATTAAGGGAAAATATAAAGTACTGAAGAAAATAAATTGATACGTTTGCTAATGAGTTTGCAGTGAAATAGTCCTATTAGATAAGAATTTATTCAAATTCACTATCAAATTATGGAAAAAAAAAAAGATATATGTTGTGTTTTCTAATGGCAACTAGTCAAAGAACCTATAAAAATATGTTATATACGTTCTTTGATCCAATGCCTTATTTATGGGAATATAGTTCTTGGAAGACTTTTGCACAACTTCGTGTTGCAAATATGAACAGTAGTATATTTTATTTCAAATAATCAATCGTAGTAGATCCTACAGTAAAAACAGGATTCTGTAGTCGTAAGTCTATACCTATCTCCTTAAATAAGGTTTCTTTATTTTTTTTTAATACAAAAATGGATTCTAATTTTGTTATTTTTCATCGTTGATTTACCTTCATCAGGTACGATATACTTCAGAAATATTTTACAGAATATTTTCACAGAGAAACTGTTTATATTCACTTTTGTTTATGCAGTAACAGATTTTGTAAAAATTGTATATTTGCAGGCCGCCATTTCTCCTGCAAAAGATTGTTCACTTTGACTACGGAAGTAAGGAACTATTCAGATATAGCAGAGAACATTCTAGATGCTGTGTTTATTTATTTATGTCATTGAAGATTCAGTTTCATCGTTATAGGAATTTGTGTATTTATTGAATTAACCTTCCGATTACTTCAAATCTTTTATTGTAATTAAAAATTTGTAATATCTTTATTAAGTAATTTGCGTTTAAAGGATAATGGGCACATATGTATGTGAAGTATGCCCCATCCCTGTTTAGTGATAAGATATATACCGGTACCTACAGAAAGATCTCCTTAAATAGAACATATTTTATTACTACGACTCGTCTCAATTATTAGTCCGTTCGGAGTTATGTAACTATCGATGTGACTATCTAATTGATATCGTAATTCTCGAATTTATTATTTAATTAACTTTTAATAATTATTATACGTAATTAATAATTAATATTATCATTTATTTCAAGTAAATAATAATTATTTACACAAATGAAAATAATATTTACTGTTACTGAAAATAATTATTAAATGATAGTTTATTTATACATCCGGGAAGTAAGATGTCAACGAGATAAGTCATATCAACGGTCGCGGTGTTCGGCTTTCGTGCAACCCACACTCAACATATAACATAAGATAAGTCATATCTACACATATATAACTCCGAACGGACTAATAATTGAGACAAGTCATAATAATAAAAAATGTTCTATTGATGGAGATCTTTCCTTACGTATATATCGTATCGCTATACAGTGGTGGGGCAAATACGCCCATTCTCCTTTTGTAGATTCTGATTTGTAAATTTTGCTAATTGGAATTAATGGATCCATAAAAGCTAAAAGTGGTAACTATCTGAAAGCTGCTTATTTACCATCCTGGTTTTTCACTCTTTTATCAGTAGAGTTGTAGTCATTCCTGTTATTACGTAGCAAAAGAACTATCATTGATCAGTTTTAAAAATTTTATTGATACTGCTTTTTCTTACAGGAAAAACTGCCAGAAAAGTGGAATAAATCAGAACTAAGTTATTGACTCAATCACTACGGTTTCTGTAATTTACTTTAAAGCAACAGTAACTAGATTACTTCTCAGCATTGAAATTATAATGCGCTATTTTTCAGGCATTTTCTACGATTAAAATGGTTACAAGTTCGGTTGGAATTTTTGAAATGCGACTGATGAATCTAAATACTTGGAAAATTGCTAAAATTCCAAAAATCTTATAGATTTCCTTGAACCCTTTGGATTTAATATTTAAGATGAGTCTTTTAAGAAGGGCAAAAGTCGATTGAAAGAATCTTCACTGTGCTTCGTTGGACACTTCCTCAATCCCTCGTGAGAACTTAAACCAGAGTTACTTGATTTGGGAAGAAAACTTGACTCTCACACTAGAATCACTCCATTTCTGTTTATTACGATCTACTTTAGATCCGATTTATTGGGATCGATCGATAATTTGGAAAGAGATCGATTCCGTTCCAATAATAGATCTTTTTCACTGTGTGGATGTTTCACCTCAGCTTTTTTAAATTTACGTGAACTCTTTGTAATATTTTTAAATCTTATTTTATCTTAGTTTATTTTTTTTTGGCTCTATAAGGTATCTGAGCCATATAAGGCCAAGTATACCTTTAACGCCACCTATCTAATTCTTCATAAACATAAGAGATGGCGATACAGCACTAAAGTAGTTTGCATTGACATGCCATCGAGTGTTGAATTGAGTAACTAACAGACCGCCAACATTTTCGAGTGAAATTACATTTCCGCTACTTCGTGTCGAGGACTGGTTCTAAAGGCTGCTACTATATCAAGATAAGATAAAATATAGATTTTTTTTAATGTTCAGCAAAGATTAACTATATAAAACTATATATTTTCTTGATTCTTGAAGCTTATTCTCTGTAGATAAGTGAACTGTTATTTTTAAAATTCGAAAATTGTAGACAAACAAGTGATCATGTGATCCAAGTGCTTAGTAGCGCTTTAACGCCATGGTGACGTTAATGGTCTACATATACGATTTTAGGTTATGTACGACATTTATAAGTTACTAATAAGTTATGAGTTAACTGAAAAATATTGTTTTTTTGTGGTATTTTGTTTTATTGTCTCATTTCATTTAAAGGAGGGGATATTCAAATTAATTTTTACATTTTCTCTTTTGTTTTAGCTACAGATTAGAAAGACTGTGTTAATTTCAAGTGATTTTTTATTAATTTTTACAGAAAGTCAAATTTAGTTGCTTTTTACTGTAATTTTGTACAAATAATGGAATAATTCTTAATTTTAAATAAGTTAAGTTACTAGAAAGTAGGTGGCGTTAATTGGACCAGGTGTTCCTAATAATGCCAGTTTGCAAATTTTTCTTTTTTGAGTTCTCATACTTCTCCAGTAAAAGTTATCATATGTTTCATTATGGTATGCTTCAAACAGAAGATTAAACTTTCTTGGTCATATTTTTCGTGTTTCGATACACCTTATTTCCAGACTTACAGTAATTTAAATGTTAAGGTGGCGTTATTTGGGCAGAGTACCTTAGTTTTTATGTTGTTGCGACTGATCTGATTTCTTCTATTTCACTAGATTAGATACAAGGAGAACAAGAATATTTCTCAAAAATTGTCATTCGATGTTATCGCCTAACTATTTAAGTTTTTTTTCTTTTTTTCTCTTGAGCTAAACCTCAATAGATTGATTTATTATTATTTTTTTTTTTTTTCAAGAACAAGTTTAAGTTTTAAATTCCAATAAATTTTAATTTTAACAAGTTTGGTATTTCTGTAAAAATTTATTTATGTGTGCAGAATTAGTTATGTTTGATAAAATGACACCAACACTCAAAATTAAGTTAAAAATAAGCATCTCTACAGTTAAAAAACGACTGGTTTCACTAGGGAATCATCTAGCATCCTCAGGTGATTGTAACAAAATGGTCCATAAATTTAAAGTCTGTAGAATAAGACCGCATTAACATAAAGACCATGGATAAATGTTTATACGAATTTAATATCAAAAAATCATAATAATAATTCTTCAATTTTAGTCTTATCAAAACTGCGAAACTTTTGTTATCATTAAAGCTAAATATTTTAGCTGATACTTGTATATTTAGCTGAAAAATGTTGAATATAAGAAATTAAAAATAAGGAATTATAATAATAATTGTCATCATCATCTTTATCTCTTACCAGTTGAATTTAAAGTTGTATTAAATTCAACAGACATTTATACTGTATATTACATAACAAAACAAAAAAAAAAGAAGAAAAAGAAGAAGAAGAAGAAGAAGAAGATGAAATCAAATAGCAAAAAATGTAAAATCTATTAAGTTTAATTGAGTATAAACTAATATAGTAAGTAAATTATTATAATGAATGTGGGTCATTAACTATTGAGATAATCGTTTCAACTGTCAAGGTTTCTCATAGACTAACTTGACTGTTTTGCTGGTTCGGATACCGGATCCGGCATAGATGTTTTTTTTTCCTTACTTTGTCCCTTTCTTCTTCACTTTCTCTCTTCCTTAATTTCCTAGACTTTGTATAAAAGACCTAAAGACAGCAGTTTTAGTAAGCACTAAATCCACCGCCCATTCAATAAATAATAGTAATAATAATAAAACTATCCCATCACTAGAAGGTTTTATGTCACTATTTCTTCTACGGATTCTTTTTCTTACTTTATAATTAGTGGAAATATTTACTATTTCTATTTTTCTTAAATTTTCATTAAGATCTACTAACTTACTTCATTCACACATTTATCTTTGAAACATTGAACATTGTGAAATCGTTAATGATCTCGCATGCATTTACCCCACATTAAAATTAAATACCAATAAACTTAAAGAGTCTTAGGGGCAGTAAACTGAATGCAAAATATGTGAATAATAATAAGGAAATGGATAGATGAGGTGGGTTTTTCAATTACGACTTTTTCTCCCTCTTGATGTTTTTTTTTTTGCTTTTATTTGTATTGAAATGATTGTCTTCACAATTGAGGAAAAAAAAGATGTATTTTTTATTTACGTGTATATGTTTAAATATTTTGGAAAATACATTTAATGTCTTGTTAGTAGTATGCGTCTTAAGCCAGAAATCCATCTGCCCTTGAATTCATGGAAGCTTAGACTAGGAGGAATCTGACAGATCATATTGTTAAAGAATAGCTCAAGAGGAACTCATTAAACAAGAGCTTACTGATATAAATTTTTGTATCTAGCACTAGGTGTATTTTCTCTTTCGTTAGTATAACAGTTATATGCAAGCGGCCCCTTCCTCCTCTCAACAAATTCAGGGCGCAGGCACCAAATGAAGTATTGGACCTCTTCTACATATGGCCAAAATCAGATTCTTAGCCAAAAAAATCACGAAATGATTGTATTTTTTATCCGTTTTAAACATGCTATACAGTTATTAGCATTATTTTTAGAGTAAATTGATTTAACCCAACATGTACTATTTTTCCAGCTCTACCCAAAAGTTTAGGAATGAAATTTAGAAAAAATTCGTTCGGTGCTAATATTATAATGCAGAATAACTATATATAGACGGTTAAAGCAGAAAAATACTTTATATAAAATATATACTTAATTGTAAAAAAAAGCCTAGAAGTAATAGGTAAATTCATCTAATTTTTTTTTCGGTTAAGATCTCAGCCCGGACCCCGGTTGTAAGGGACCATCTGACCCCGCCTCCCCCTTTCTGGGTATCTTGCAAGCAAGTATATATGAACGCTCTCTCTCAAACACCAAGAATTCAAAAGCAACAAACTTAAATGAATAGTTAACAATATTTGAGAGTGAATATGTGTAATTTACTCAATGGGGATGTTTAAGGTCTTTGGGTTCGAGGCTGGAAAAGTCACGTGATGTGTGTAATCTCGTTTTAACTCCTTCCTAAAGACTGCTGAATTTCGGATCTTTATTCAAGAAGATTCTAGTTTTCAGTGCTTTTAACTAATTATTTAATACACAATTAGCAAAGATAACATTAACAGAAATAAAAAAATTCAGTTTTTGAAAGAAAATCGAAAAAAAATAAACATTCAAATTGAAAAAATGCAAATCGAATTTCAGAAGTTTTCTGTCGAATCACTTTCAAGGTCATTGTGAAGAAAATCAACTGATTAAATAAATAAATAAATAAATAAATAAATAAATAAATAAATAAATAAATAAATAAATAAATAAATATTTAAGCTTTATTTAAATTGAAATTTCAAAATTAATTAATTATGCAATTTTTGAAGTAATTTGCAGATATAATAATGGTTTATAGACGCTTCATGAGAACTTATAAAACACGATGTAATTTTACAAAATTTTAATATCTCAGAAGGGAAATAATAATTTATTCAAAGCCTTTTCTTTTAATTTTCTCATTACTGCAGTAAATTAAGATATACTTTTTTCTATCGCATTATAAGCATTACCGGTCCCGTCATTGAGGATATGTTCTTAAATTGAAATTATTAAATAATACGAATTACAATGATAAATATGACATGAATTGTTTGAACATTTACGAATTTTTTCTTCCTACGTTCTGATATTTAAAAAAAAAAAATATTTCAGTAAACAATATCACTTGAAATCGACATTGAAAATAAAAACATAATATATAAAACAAATTACTATATGGAACAGTTTTGGCAATTTAAAAAAAAAAGAATCACTATTAATATTAACAAATTGCATTTAAAAAAAACAAAACACCTATGACCGAAATAAAAAAAATTTAAAAGAGGGAAGCTTATTTTAATCATATTAATGAAAATATTTAATGAACGAGACTTTTAGTAATACATAAGTAAGACTTATAATAATATTGCACAATTTTTTTTTTCTGCTTTGTAAGGAATAATAATAATAGAAACGAATTTGGTTTAAGTAATACATAAATGAATTCGATTTGTAGAATTATAAATTATAATGTATAGAAATTCCATAGATAATAATAATAGCATAAATACAGGGTGAGCAAAATGAAAAATAAGTGAATTCATTAAGTAATATATTTTTATTAAACCTCGAATAAGTAAACTAGTGCTTGAAAGGGATCAGCTGATGGTAGAGCAAACTGTGCGTTCAAATCATTTCTTTTAGCTCTAGAACTCAGGTTTAGTAACATTAAATCAGTTACTTTTATCTTTACTTAGGAAATCATGAAATTACATCTTATTTTTAATTAAATAACAAAGTTATTTTGGAGGAATTTGAAAATAAAGCGAACGATTTCACGAAGTTTCTACTAGAAGGCATTGGAGGGTTAATTATCATCACGTGATCGTGACGTCACGTTAAACATCCCCATTGCTTTGTCAATGGACCACTTGAGATTTTCCGCCCCTGACGTCACATATGATGTATTAAGCAAATGCTGAGAGATCTTGTGGGATAAACAAACAGAAAGTTCATAGGGCGACTTTATAACTTACAGTGTGAATTATACAAAAAATCGTCGATTTTTGATATTTCAAGACGGTTCACTACTATGCAGTTCCTTATTGTAAAAACGCTTGAAATATTCTATTTTAATATAATACTTCCTCTATATCTACACGGGTTACAACAAAGCACATGGCTTTGTTTATTTCACAAGCCAAGCAGTAGCCTGATGGGGTCTTTTGGAACTACGAAGCCCCGTCTATCCTCAAGTGGTCTATTTCTGTGCTTTTTCCGCGAAGACACAAACTGTTGAATTACAAACATCATACTGCATTTCTATGGACATTGCCTTAATCAAGTGTCTGTGTTATTTACATTAAGAATTTGTAACTTTTAATATTTTCACTGCTGTTTGCTCATTATTGACATTACATTCTACAGGGCTTTCAAAATTGTGTTTAAAATTTCAATTATTTACCTATCTATCTTTTCAATAGACCAAAGATCAATTGTTCTCTTAAGCGTTTCTTTACGACTCAAAGCTTGCTGAAAATTCCGTAGAAAGCTGTATTGTGGTTCCATGTTAAGCTTGAAAGTTGCATTCAAAACTAGGACTTATTAAAGTGTAAGGAATTATGCATTTTTGGTTATTGACAACGTAAACTGTTGTAGCCTCTGCAAATTAATATTTGCCGTAGCTGACTACAGTAGTGCGATATACCCTTCTATGTTTTCCTTATTAGAAATGAGGCATGACCTTGCTGTATTGTGATACGAAATAATGGGAATATCCCTTCTGTTATTCGAGATGAACACCTTGTGACAAATATCTCAATGGCTAAGGCAATTGTGTTTAAAAGTAATTCACCCGTGACAGTTTTATTACGATGTATCAAAAAGTATACTCTAATAAAATGCTCTTTTAATGTATAAATACTACAAAAAATTACCTTGCTCCACTCTCACTTGGATATATTAATAAATCTATGTAATTTTAAGAGTATATTAAAAGATAATTTTCTTCTTTTAATATTATTATTTACGCTAAAAATTTCATTAATTTTTTTTGTTTTGCACTTCATGTATTTTAACTAATCATTTGCTTATATAGCTAAGTCTTAAAAGACTAATTTGCATTTGTTTACGATAAAGTTAATATTTGACAATTAGTAAGCATTCATTAACCATTCAACAATTAAGTTCTCTTTGAATATTCTGGAGAATTTCTCTGTTCGTCCTTAAAAAGGCTTCAGTAATTTTCTACTGCAACTTTAAACAGGACTTCGAAGGAAATTTCAGAAAATACCAATTTCAATTTTTCATTTTTGATAGAAAATATTTTATTTCAGAGAAAGAAAAAATGAGAAATTTCGAAATAGTATTCTTTCCAAATTTCTGATATTAATGTTTCAAATTAATATATATTTATAAGAAATTTATGATATTTATATATGTATAGTTCATACTATACTTTTCCTTTAAACAAGATTCAATCTTGAAACCATATGAAATTCCTTGAACAAATCAATATGCAACATAACTGAATTATTGAATCTGTATCCACCTAATTAAAATAAGTTATTATTTTATTATTATTATTGTATAATTATAAGATTTTTGCATTTTTGTAGTTTTGATTTTAATAACTTTCAAATCCAAACAAAATACAAAGCACAGTGATAATGCAGTTCCAATGTAAAGGCCCAAGATTTATCTCTGATTAGATGCTACTGTTGTTTATTCATTTATAAACTTATAAGATTATTTAAAATATGAAATTGAAGGCAAATTAAGGTTTGAATAATAATAATAATCATAAATGAAACCAAAACTTAATATGGGAGCTTTAATACGATAAAGGGAATCAGAATTTCGTCCAATTCCAAATCCGCTAAAAACTTACTGTTTTTGAGAGAAGTTACTGCATTTTTTTAATGCATTGTTCGTATGATTGAATACAAAAGGGTATGTCCGGCCATCATCTAGGACGTTGTTGATATCTTTGCGTGTTTGAAAATACACTAAATCTGCCATCTTCTCTTATCTTGGTCCTTCATGGCACTTGCAACTCTACTCCAAGATCGGAATAATTATAAACTGGTTTTCCTCGCTTCCCGCTTTCCATCAACATCCCATCCATTTCTATTTATTCCATTCTTTCTTCATATTTTCCTTTACTTACCATTCGACTTTTCCTTTTCGCCTTGACATCCGAATTAGAATCACTGTCACGAAGCAGCTCAACAAAGGACGAGTTTCGCAGCAGGAATAGGATGCCATCATCGAGCAGCCAATAAAATGGAAAGCTTTGTTAAATCAATAACAAAGACGATATAAGATTCATAACAACTCAAAAGTTCTCTTAAAACTTTTTAAATACACTTAAAAGCTTGAATTTATGTAAAGTTTCGAATTCCACCTTTACTTCATTAACTTATTTTTAGTAGACTTCTCCTTATTCATTGTCGGAGTAATTGGATGTCTTCTGTATTTCCACCTTTTAAAAAAAAAATCTGTTGGTAAATTCTAATAAGTAATCGAAACGTTTGTTGTTAATATATCTTAATGTGCGCACGTTTAATAATTTTACAATACATCTTAAGTTAGAGCCTTATGCTTTTATCCTACGATCATTACCTTATAGTTGGATTAGTCTAACTATCCATCTTTCACTTCAGATGACATATCAGCAACTGTTTGATCAGGATCGTTGCATGTTCCTGCTGCGAATCATCGCCTCTCCTTCCCGATTTCTTTTGGTAAGGGTGATGCTTCTCTTCATTTGACTATAGAGCTCTGTGGTCCAGTTAAATACACATAAAATAACGCTGGACAATTATCCATTGGCATCCCTTCACATCGTTTGTCCCTTCCGCCTCTGGCCTTGCTTATTTCGCTTACCGTATTTGACAAATGCCGAGCTGGCGTGGCCGAGCAGTCTTGGCGGCGGACATTGTGTCGGCATCCAGGTTCGATTCCCGGCCATGGCTTGGCTGTTTCAATTTCCTTTCCTGTGTTTGTTAGACTCTTCTTCACTTTCTCTTCGGCCTGAAGCCTTGCCGTAATGGCTTCCTGAGGAAGGCCCCGGAAAACCCCCTCAGTATCTTTCCCAGGCGGCTCTGGGAGTTCTACAGAATTCCATAGAATGTGGACCTGTCTTCGGACAGATGGCTATGGATGGATGGATTTGACAAAGGTTGGAGGAGGGAAAATAATTAGGGAAAGGTCTTCGATGACCTCCAGGATTGAACCCAGCTCCTTGAATCGGCAGACAAACGTTTTACTACTTGAGCAATCGGCTAGATCAGTACATTTGTAATATGCATTAAATGCGGCCATCTTACTTTTCTTTGTGGATATAAATAAGTGAATGAACTGTTTGATGAAATAAACTGAAGTAGTTTAAGTAGTTTTTCATCAGTTTAAGTAGTTTTCATCGCTTTGTTGACATTTCATAGGTGATTAAATAAAGTATCATCAATCAACAGATTTCAGTGGTTGTTATATTTGCTTTTAAGGCAAGTCAAGAATTGTTGAACAATTAGAAATTCCGTATTTTTTTGTTTGTGATTTCTATTAAAAACATTTTGTCTAAGCAGCTTTTTAATATCATACAATCTTTTAGATTGTTCTAGAAAATTACTTTTGCCTTTCTTTTAATGCAAAACTAAAAAAGATCCAAACAAGGAGAAAAAAAATCGATCCTGAGAACTGTAGGGAACTTTGAGTTGGATATCGGCTTCAAATACACAAGCATCTAAAAAAAAAAAGCAACCAAGTAGATTCTCAATTCTGAATTAAACAAAAAACGAGTAGAATTAAGGTATTTAATTTTGTTCTTCTTCGCTAAAGAAGAATATGATCTGGTGAGGTCTTCTCCTGCATTCCATTGTATTTTAATTTCCGTTCACGCCTGACTTCAGATATACTCTCAGAGGCATTGGCCAGTGGAAAGAATTTTAAGCTGCCATTAAATGATGTCTGCAATGTCTTCCTTTTGCTCAAGTAGCAAAAGTCTTATTGCTAGTAACCACCAGGATTAGATAGTCAAAACTCTATGTCACGGTATAGTTTCATTTCTATATAATTAACCGTGCCACTGTTACCCCTTATTTTATCTTTATTCATATATTCGCCCCCCCCCTCTTCTATCCTGTGAGTTTCAATTAATATTATTCTTTACACTGTAATTAAATGAATTTCTTTATTTTGTGTTTTCTCTACAAACATGAGAGAATCGATAAGAAAATCGAGGAGAGAATTCTTTAAGCTAAATTTCCCTGTCCCAGACCAGCTAACCCTCATTGGCCCCAAAAACTAAACAATTTGCAGCCAGCATGGCGACTCTTTGTGGACCACCCATCTACCCCGAGACGACGGGTCAAGGGTCGACCCCTCTAAACATGAAGAAACGAGCGACCCGAGTGACCTTGGACCAAAGGCCTGCATCTGCTCTGGTAAATTAAAGGACGGCCTGAAACCACCTGCCCTCTACGTCACCAGCTGATATTTTGTTTAAACTTTGGATGATTGACTTCATTTTCCTCTCTCCGATGGCTTTCTTGATCCCCATCAGACCCACAACAATAATATACTGATGGGTACCGATGGAGAGAGATCTGGAAAAAGAAAAACTCTCAAAGTGCATTATAATTTACGTGTTCAAGGACGATATTTACTTGAACAAATCATAATGGACAAGAATTCACCTATGTTTTAGAGAACCGTAAAGTCAGCTGCATGAAGTGGTGCGAGTAGCGGGGTTGACCCGCCATCCTCGGCCCGAATGCTCGCCGCCGCTCGTTGAGTTCCCGGAGGCACGCTGACCAAGGGAAGGCAACAGACGGAGAATGGCGTCGAGGCAGAATTTGCCGTCAAGAGCCTGGTGACGGGAACAGGATAAGGAAATCTACCCAAGTGCACAGTGCATCGACCTGTACAGGTTTAACTCCCAATTTTACGAATGTCCGGACAAAACTTTAAGTAGGCCTACTTTAACTTCTATACAAGCTAGCATCATATGGTGAAACCAGCGTACCTCGTTATGCCCGCAAAGAACATTTATTAGAATTCTCTCGGACTCTATAAGTGGTTACAAACTAATTTTGATTTATCACTTTTATTATATTTTTATCCCATGTAAACTCATTATCTCTTACTTTATGAAATATATATATACTTTATAAAAAAAAACCCAGTTAGTGTGAGTCATTTCACCGATTAAGGTTTCTTACCTGTCCCTATCTATAGACCTACCTACGCTAAGATATTACTCTGAGGGCCCAGCTATTCGAAGCGCATCAGGTTCACATTTAATTTAGAGGGACCTTAACTTGTTATCTCGATATTTACTCATCATCTTATTACCTTTAAAAGAAGTCTTGAGATTCGTTATAATTTACACCTTATCCTACGAAAATTGGGACACAAAACAGTGGTAGCAGAGCGTGGTTTCGATCCACGGACCTCTGGGTTATGGGCCCAGCATGCTTCCACTGCGCCACTCTACTTGGTTCTCGTGATGTTTACCTGTAAGCTTAATATTTTAAAAGAAGTCTTGAGATTCGTTATAATTCGCACCTTATCCTACGAAAACCGTGACTCAAAACAGTGGTAGCAGATCTCGGTTCGAAAACTGGTGCATTTTGTCCCTAAGAAAACGGAACTCTGGGATGGGGTCTTACCTTATAGTAATGATTATAGTTTGATTACTGAAGTGTACTTTTTATACTTACTCTTTTCCAGTATTTTTCATATATATCCAGTATCTATCATATTTGTTTCTATAGTTAAACGTTTACCTATTATTGCATTTATCAATCTCAATATAGAGTTAATAAACCTTTTATTATTATGACTAGTTTCGTTCCACCGAAATCAAGACATATATTTCTGTAAAAATAATATTATTATTGAGAAGTGTGATTTATTGCTGTTTACTATCTACTAACTAGAAAATCATAAAACGAAATATTTGTCTAGATCTATTCTGATCGGTATACTATTTTCAGAATATTAGTTTAAATATGTTAGTGCTGAACCTATAACATCTACCTTGTATCTCTTACAAACCGTTTATTAGATTACTTAACCCAATATTGGACCAATATGTTGGAAACAGAAGATTCAGATAACAAAAGAACTTGTAAAAGAGGCGATGGATCTCCAAAGTACGGGTATTATTGTGGGCCTAATATATAACGTATGGACTGTGAAAGAATTGAGGAGGAATGCATTAATAATGCTTGCCACTCTCTTAGAGATAGAATGTGAACGCTCTCTGACTAGTCTCCAAGAGGAAATAGCCAAATATATAGAAAACTTTTGAAAGTCCGCGGAGAGCGAAGGAAAAATATCATGGGATGATATTGAAAACATTGATTTAAATACATTTAATCCCGATGAATTCTTAGTTAGACCTGTGTTTAATACATATGTGCCCGAACACAACAGGGGCCAAATCCGTTAACCTCAGTGACAGGGACATATCAAACACCAGTTATGACAAACCAAAAGAAACTAGTGACTCCACCCCCGAATCTTCAGAAAAGCATTATCTTTTAAGGATCATCTTGCGTTGTTCGGAGATATTAAATTTTCCGGAATGTGTGACGGATCAGTTAGAGAATTTCTTTTCAATTGTTACAAATTATCAAACCTTCATAATGTCTCATTTGCGGAGTTCAAGGAAATCCTTCCGAGAATCTGTGAAAAAAGAATTCACCCCTGGATGAATGACAGGGTTGATCAATGGCTTGACTGGGAGAGCTTCCGAGAGGAATGGCACAATACATTTCTTATGGATATCCGTAGGGGTGATGAAATGGAGACGCTGCGTAAACTTAAACAAAATAAGGGAGAAATAATAGAAATATTTGTAGCGCAAATTAAACAAAAGGCGTGCATGTTGGGTAAGGAATTAACGGGGAATGAGCTATAACGGATTGCATATAATGGGATGACACAAATATATAAAGGAAAAATATTTTTGGAAAAATGCAGAGATCCCGAAATCCTAATCAATTATGCTAGACGCGTGGAGTCTGTACTTGATAGCCTCCAATCCGATAGTAACCGTGTGAATGCTATGAAGACTGATAGATTGAAAATGGGAAAATCTCCCGAGATTGATAACAAAGGTGAGGGAAATAACTCAACGTCGGTGGCAACTCAGACAAATGGAGTGTACTGTTTTAAATGTGGGCGTTTTGGACAGTATTCTTTCAAATGCATCTGTAGTGTCCCTAGGAGATCGGGAAACTAAAGGTGGGTAGGGGAGGCTGCAGCTGTTCTGGCCCAACGAATTACTCCCGATCGAACTGTCAGGACTATAAAAAGAGAAAAGTAAGAAACTTAAATAACCGCGGTAATTCCTTCAGTGTGGGCGGAGAGACGTCCTTTACCCACAACGAACCGAATTTCCGTAGCTTAAATAATGATGGAGAAGCCAAATTAACGCCTTGTGTTTACTTTATCCTCGGAGATGGGACCAGATTCCGCTTTGAAATTGATTCCGGAGCTGATGTTTCATGCATAAATAGTTGCCACTCGGCACTCCTTCAAAAATTGGGGTTTAAGAAAATACCATGTAAATTAAATATAATCTTAGCCGATGGTAGTAAAATCGCTATCACACATAAATTTGTAATATCAGGAAAGATGCACTCCGAAGGTGCCGATGAACCTCTGACCCCTTCCGAACTCGAAATAGAAATATTGGCGTTCCCAGGAGGTTCATGTGACGGTTTAATCGGACTAGATATTCTCAGACTTTATAACTTCTCCATTGATTTTTCAAAAACAGGATTTGACATTAAAATAGGAACCGCGGGAAGGGTGCATAAAATTGTAAGAGAGACTGAATGGATGAGAGTGGAGTGTAAACTTCAGACGATAGTGAATCAACACAGCCGTAAAAGACTCGATGTTCATTCGAGATACAAAGGATATACCCACCATATCGATACAGATAACCACCCCCCAATAAAGATCCGCCCTTATCGCTTATCCGCCCTTCTCGCCGGCAGATCTCGATGCCATTCACAAAATAGTACTGGATATGCAAAAGGATGGAGTCATGAGCCACATAGAAACCCCCTGGTATTTGCCTTATTTCTTTAAGAAATCAAAAGGAAAAGACGCTCGATTCATAATAGATGCTCGAGCATTAAATGCTATAACTACGGGACTTGCATATTACACCCCCGGATAAATGACATTATTCACAGCCTTAAAGATGCCCGGGTATTCTCTTCCATTGATTTAGCGAAAGCTTATTGGCAAATCCCTCTTGATGCTGAGTCTAGGAAAAAGGTTGTCTTCAGCGTACCTGGTTTAGGAACCTTTGGAATGAATGTCGTGGCGTTCGGATTAAAGAATGGAGCGGCCTGTTTAAATCTAGTATTAGATCTACTAATAGGGCCCGAATGGCAAAATTTGTATTCAGATACGCTGACGACCTTTTAATAGCTACCCCGGATTGGGAAACCCACATCGAAGTAGTAGACGCTCTACTAAAGCTCCTCCATGATCATGATTTAAGAGTAAACTTCGAAAAATCTCATTTTGGATTAGAGGAAATTGAATATCTAGATTTCCATATTGATCATAGCGGGTGCCGACCATCAATCGAAAAGGTAAGACCAGTATTGAATTTCCCCATACCTAAGAATCTCAGACAAATAAGACGCTTCCTCGGGATGTGTATGTACTTTCGAGAATTTATCAAGGATTCCTCTGAGGCCACTACATCACTCAGGAAATTATTAAGGAAGGGTAATCATTGGACTTAGGGAAACGAACAACAAATAGCTTTTGATAAAATGAAAGATTTGTTATCCAACGCTCCAATTTTGGTTCAGCCGAATTTCAATAAGGAATTTCATCTGTATTGCGACGCCTCTTCCGAAGGAATATCTGCGAACTTGTTGCAGCCTAGTGAAGTGGTGAACAAGTTGTAGCGTACGCCAGTCGCAGTTTGAACGCGGCTGAGAGAAACTATTCAATTAATGAATTAGAATGTCTTGCCGTTGTTTATGGAGTTTTGCATTTTCGACCTCACATAGAAGGGACTCGTTTCATTATCTTTACGGATCATATAGCTCTGAAATGGCTGACCTCCAGGAATGAAATTTCCAGTTGGGTAACTAGGTGGAGCTTAAAAATACAACATTTGGATTTCGAAATCAGACATAAAAAGGAAAAGATTATGTTGTAGCTGATACTCTATCTAGATTAAATTGTAATCTTCTAAAAGTAGAAAGCCAGGAATGGATCGATGCTCAGTCGAAAGATGATTTCTGCAATAAGCAGATTGAAAGACTACAAGAGCTAAAAGAAGGACACATTTTGCGTGGGACCTTTCATATCCGGGACGGATTGTTAGTTAAAGAAAAATACATTCATCCTAAGAGAGAAAGGCTGGCGGTAAAGGTAGTTCCGAAAGCATTCATTGGGGAAATTATCGAACATT
>JAFIDM010120043.1:0-24284 GCA_023159025.1 Thereuonema tuberculata | reverse complement strand
ACAAAGAAGTAGGAGGACATCAGGGAATAACAAAGACATCAGAAAAAATAAAGGAGAGATATTTTTGGCCAGGAATGTACTTTGATATTCGAAAATTTGTATGCGCCTGTGTACAGTGCCAAAGAACTAAATCTTCCCAGGAAAAACCTTTAGGATTGGCCCAATTGTCGGAGAAGAGAGATCGGTGGGACGTTGTAGCGGTAGACTTTACAGGTCCTTTACCCAGAAGCGGCAACAAAAACTCCTATTTGTTCATATTGGTAGATGCTTTTAGCGGTTGGATAGAAGCTAAGCCTCTCCATTCCGCAAATGCCGAAAGCTGCATTAAATTCATGAAGGTGGTATTTTATCGGTTCGGCTTCCCAAGAACTATTTTAAGTGATAATGGAGCACAATTTAAGTCTAAAACCTTCCAAAAATTCTGTTTTGACTACGAAAGAAAGCAACACTTTTGTATTTCTTATCATGCTGCTTCGAACCCTTCTGAACGATATTTACAAAGCATTAAGACGGTAATTCGAAGCTATTTAGACGAGTGAGACCAAAAATGGGACGAGGATATTCAAAGTTTGTTGTTTTGTCTTCGGGGTTCTATAAGTGAAGCTACAAAATTTTCTTCAGCCTACTGCATGTTGGGCCGAGAAATTCTCCCTGGAAAGATAGTACTGCAAGACAACAATGATAATGACAACGAGAACTGGAAGTCTAAATTTCACGATCATATTAATAAAGTTGTCGAAGATGTAAAACGCCGCCGTTTGAAGTGGGCAGAAAAAGATATACAGAGGTGTAATAAGAAACGTAAGAGAAAAGTTTTCCAAGTTGGAGATTTAGTTATGCTTAGAAAGCATTCCTTATCCTCGAAGCCTGGACAGAGAGCGGCAAAATTATTCCCTTGTTTTCAGGGCCCATACATTATTAAGAGGGTAATTTCCCTCGTATCTTACATTGTCGAATTACTTAGTGACCCTACTCAAGTAAAAAGAGCTCATATTACCCATCTCCGCGAATTTAGACAAAATATATCCCCATAGTTCGCCTTGTTATCGATGCCTATTAATGATATTTACCATAGGTGAAGCTCTATTTAAATACCGGTGTAGTATTATTTTGTCAACGCATTATTTTGAGGATAGTACCGATCAATTCGGAGGGGATACGCTATCGCTTTTCGGAGTGGGAAGGGGTGTGTCACGGTATATTTTCATTTCTATATAATTAACCGTGCCACTGTTACCCCTTATTTTATCTTTATTCATATATTTGCCCCCCCTCTTCTGTCCTGTGAGTTTCAATTAATATTATTCTTTTCACTGTCATTAATTGAATTTCTTTATTTTATGTTTTCTCCACAAACACGACAGAATCAATAAGAAAATCGAGGAGAGAATTCTTTAAGCTAAATTCCCCTGTCCCAGACCAGCTAACCCTCATCGGCCCAAAAACTAAACAATTTGCAGCCAGCATGGTGACTTTTTGTGGACCACCCATCTACCCCGAGACGACGGGTCAAGGGTCGACCCCTCTAAACATGAAGAAACGAGCGACCCGAGTGACCTTGGATCAAAGGGCTGCATTTGCTCTGGTAAATTAAAGGACGGCCTGAAACCACCTGCCCTCTTCGTCACCAGCTGATATTTGTTTAAACTTTGGATGAGTGACTTCATTTTCCTCTCTCCGATGGCTTTCTTGATCCCCATCAGAGCCACAACAATAATATACTGATGGGTACAGATGGAGAGAGATCTGGAAAAGAAAAACTCTCAAAGTGCATTATAATTTACGCGTTCGAGGACGATATTTACTTGAACAAATCATAATGGACAAGAATTCACCTATGTTTTTAGAGAACCGTAAAGTCAGCTGCATGAAGTGGTGCAAGTAGCGGGGATGACCCGCCATCCTCGGCCCGAAAGCTCGCCGCCTCTCGTTGAGTTCCCGGAGGCACGCTGACCAAGGGAAGGCAACAGACGGAGAATGGCGTCGAGGCAGAATTCGCCGTCAAGAGCCTGGTGATGGGAACAGGATAAGGAAATCTATCCAAGTGCGCAGTGCATCGACCTGTAAAGGTTTAACTCCCAATTATACTATGCGATTGTCCGGACAAAACTTTAAATAGGCCTACTTTATCTTCCATACAAGCTAGCATCATATGGTGAAACCAGCGTACCTCGTTATGCCCGCAAAGAACATTTATTAGAATTCTCTCGGACTCTATAAGTGGTTACAAACTATTTTTGATTTATCACTTTTATTATATTTTTATCCCATGTAAACTCATTATCTCTTACTTTATGAAATATATATATACTTTATAAAAAAAATACCCAGTTAGTGTGAGTCATTTCACCGATTAAGGTTTCTTACCTGTCCTTATCTATAGACCTACCTATGCTAAGATATTACTCTGAGGGCCCAGCTATTCGAAGCGCATCAGGTTCACATTTAATTTAGAGGGACCTTAACTTGTTATCTCGATATTTACTCATCTTCTTATTACCTTTAAAGGAAGTCTTGAGATTCGTTATAATTCACACCTTATCCTACGAAAACCGTGACATCGAATAAGATAAGAAGTTTCAACATAAGAATCAAATGAAATCTGAAAATGCAGAAGAGACTTCAGTATCTTTTGTCATTGCGGTTGAAACGTTTTCCATCATTGCCAATTGAATACAAAATATATCAAAGCATTCTTTCAGATTCAGTGCTTGATGCAGTAGCTTTGCTATTATTCTGAATAATATTCTTAATATATTTGAATTAGCTGAATTTTACAAACTGCTTCATTTTAATACAACAAATTTATGTACAGCTATACTCTCCTACTATATTTTGTTGAAAAATCTTTGGAAAGATAAATACAGTTGATATGTCCAAAAAAAAAAAAAAAAGCACATAAGGTTTTAAGTCGTAGTTTTAATGATGTTAGTTTATAAATTTACAAATGTTTAAAATAGAATAAAAAAGTAAAGCTTGAATTTTGAAAAACGTTACCGTCATCAAGGGGATCCGATAGCCAATTGTGTCTTGTTGCACTTGACTGCGGTATGGAGGAGCCGGGTTCAATCCTCGAACCCACCTTCAATTCTCCTCCAGACGAGTCCTAGAGTCCACTCAGCTCCCTCTAAAATGATATCAAGTTTCTTTCCCGGAGGTTAAAGGCGGGCGGGGGCGGATTGACTACCCGACCTCAACTTTGACTCGTTGATTACGAAACGCCGGGAGCCTTTTTTTTACTACAAGCCTACAATGTGATATTTTAAACCTTTTTTTTTTAACTAACTTTATCAAAATGTGTAATATTAAAAGTAAATCTGATATAAACTGTTGAAAACTAATAATAAGAAAATAATATTCGTGATATTTTCTATCGTTCTACCTTAAGTAATTTCTGTAAGGTAAATATCGAAGATTACTGTTAAAACAAAAAGCTACCAAACTGCTTCTAAACTATCGGAAATGGAATGGAGATATACGAAAAACAATTAGATTATGTTACAAATCTAAGTAAGGTTTTTAAAAATGTTTCGGCGATTTTTGGCGTGGGGTTTCAGCAAAATGAAATGTTTGACCTTTGAACTTCATCAGTATTTATTCTATTTAATTAATGTTCTCAAGTTTCAACCATCGTTATTGACAACAAAATTTTTCTTTGTAAAATCTAAAAACACTTAGCAAAGTTTTGTACAGAATGCTTAAAAGAATACCTCAATGGCTAGTTATCCATAGCCCTTGCGAAACTCTACATAACACAAATAATCATAACTTTAGTTTTTTTTTCTTTCTTTCAGTAAACAAAGTGAATTCTGTTTTCTTTATTGTCTTTTTTTATTTGAGCTTTGTTTTTTTTTTCTTCGCACTTTCATTTGTCATTTGTTTCTATTTTACGTGAAATCTTTTTCTTTCAAACATTACAGCTGAGCGTTTTTTTTTTCACAACCAACGGAATTTTAAACACCCAAGGACATCTAATGCAGGAAATGATTAAATATCTAAATAATATTGGAATTAAGTGGTAACGTAATCCACTGAATATCATCATTCCGCGGATTACGTTACCATTTAATTCCACTGCTGTTCATTTATGTAAAGTTGATGGACATTTCACTGGAACAAACTACTTCTACATGCTATAGAACCTCCTCCACCATTACTTTCAAGGTGGTTAAATTCTATGAAAGTTAATGTTTCAATCTATCATGAAATAAAGCAATTGATGTTAGGTTTTTCTCTTGGTATTTTGATAGAACTCTTAAGCCCAACGCGCATATGCCAACTACGAGCGACAACTGCAAACTACAACGACAAACTACAGCATACGTTCAACTCAACGATGCAACGCGCATATGCAAGTTGAGTTGAACGAAGGAAGTTGCAGTGGACGTCTTTTCGCACCGCGCCGCGGCGCTGAGCAAACGGAACCAGAAACGGAAATTTCATAGAATGCAGCTGTTTTTCCGCCATTTGTGTGATGAGAAACAAGAGCGCTGTTTGGTGAATGTTTAATTTCAAATGCTATTTATGAAAATCGTATGTGCCGATTGTGATTGAAGGCTTCTGAAAATCGTTTATCATAGAATGGACATTGAAACAAAATGTTTGTTCACCAGAATGTGTAATCCTGTGTTGTGAGACTCGGGAAAATCGTTTACAAAAAATGGAAATTCATCTGTTTATCTTTCTGTTAATGCAGTCATGTGGATATTGAGATAAATAAATCACATGGGAACATAATGTGTACGGTAAATTTGTTTTATCAACGACGTTATTGCTATGATGTCTACTTTAAGATTCAGTACTGTTTTAAATGTTTTAAAAAACAAAGTGAAATAAATGTAAACTTTTAAATACGTTAATATATATTCTGATAGCAACATAGTTCTTCTTTACTGTGAAAATAAAAATTCTTTCTGTTATTTTTAAAGAAAAATAATAATAAAAAAAAACATTCAAAATAGTATTTGTCTAATTTATGTTTCTGCAATGAAAATGTAAAACATAGTAAAAACATAACTATGAACACGTTATAAACTAGTACTGTTATTTCACGTAATGTATGAAATAACAAATAATCATTGACATTCATGGATATATATTATTACAAGAAGAATTATTATTAATAGAGAAAAGAAAGCCCTTACTCCTGTATCTTCATAAAGTAGTTTTCTGCTAAATTAACTACATTATAATAACCGTTAACAAGAATTTCAAAATTTCAAAAATTATAAATATAATTTATAATGCAGACATTATAAATATAATTTATAACGCATTATAAGAAGCAAGAACAAGAATTGTAAAATTATATAAATTACAAATATAATTTAGATCACATTATAAACTACAGAAATCTGTCATCTTCCAATAAATTTAAATTAATATTTAAATTATGAAAGTTATATGAAAATGTTTGCTATGGCGATGAGATTGTATTTGTAATAAGATGCTCAATGTTAAGGTGACCAACCGTCCTCATTTCGGAAGCTCTGTCCTACCTTGAGAATTGTCCTCCTTTGTGATGTTTGAAGAGTCATATGTCCTCCGTTTTCATATGTGACGTTCAAAATTTACTTTTTTTTTTGTATTTGGTTGAACAGATGGATGTAGAATATTTTTTGTTTGTTTTAATTGATTGAACAGATGATTTGAAGGTTTACTTTGTTTTGTAAGTTTAATTAGTTGAACAGATGATTTGAAGGTTTAATTTTTTTTTTTTATTTGGTTGAAGAGATGATTTGAAGGTTTTTTTTTTTTTAATTTTAATTGGTTGAACAGATGATTTGAATGTTTATTTTGGTTTTGTTTTATTTGGTTGAACAGATGATTTGAAGGGTTTTTTTTTTGTTTCAACAGATGATTTGAAGGTTTATATTTTTGTTTTTTATTTTGTTGAACAGATGGATGTAGAGGTGTTTTTTAATTTTCATTTGGTTGAACAGATAGGTTGAGAGGGATTTGTTTTGGTTTTTTTTGGTTGAAGAGATAGGTTTATACCCCTGATAACATTTGTATTTTTCTTCAAATTTTTTGCGTCCTCCATTTCATTTTAGAACAAATTGTCACCTTATCAATGTATTTATGTTCATGGCAGTGGATAGCATTTACCAAAATTTTTTTTCTCAACACAACTGCAGTGTATTTTGTGTTGGCATCTTGCAATACTGTGTATTACTATTACTATGTGTGCTGATTATGTATGACTTCAAATGCTTAGCACAAAATTATGAAATATAGACAGTCAGTTCTTGTTGAGTAAAGCATAGTTACATGTATGTACATATATGCCAGGAATATGTAGAAAATTTAACATTGATTGGATTACTACAAATTGTTAATATTGCCTTTTATTATATTGAAAAAGAATATACTTAATGCATGAAACTATTGAAAACATTTCATTTTAATTTGCAAGGCTTGTTTATTGTCATCAATGTACAGTCACAGTAGGATAGGAACATTCAGGTAATATGGAATTACATTCTTCATTTGTTGATCATATGATATTGCAGTGTTCAACATAGCCTGAAACAAAAATAAAAATAATGAACATCACAAAATAGGAATATATTTCAAGCATCCTACACATAAAATATATGGAGATAAAGGTATAAATAGTAAAGCATGAAATAAAGAAATACAAACTGTATATTATGTAAATACAAGACACCATTGTGTAAACGTTTCACTTCTATGTTCATAAATACCAGTCAAATGAAAACTTCAATAAACTTGCAAAGGAAATTTGGTAGACTACAAAACAAAAATGGGTGTTTACATTTCTGGGAGCATTTCAATTTGTCTATGTATCATACATATACATAAGACGTTATTATGAAGTATTTGTAACAGGTAGAGCGATATACATCACCCATTAGTATATTTACATTTCTAATAACTTGTCCATGTAACAGATAACAATAATATTACTTATATTGCATTAATATATTAACAACTTATTCTCATATATAGTCTTTATTATTGTTATGTAAACTAAATACCATCACATACCCTACATGAAGATTCAATCAGAACCTTGCAAAACCAATATTGTAAATAATAATTAAATAAAACAATTGTATTGTGACGTGTAGTCTCATCACCTAAATAAATAAAAATAATAAATGAAACAGTGGGCGCTAACACCCTGCTACCAAAATTCACTTACGAGGGGGTGACTTTACCCTCCGACGAAATATATACTCTTGCTTTCACTCGAACACACCTGTAGGATTCTGTCTTTGAATTTACGATGCAGGGCCAAGACTGTTTTTACCTGGCGCCGGGCCCATTAAACCAGGATAAAGAACTAGTAACCTCTGACACCTAACAGAACCTCCCTACATTAAACTATCACCCTTTAATCCTAAATTACCTTAAGACATTAACTAAATGAGTGAAAAGACAAGATTTGTTTAAAGAAAAATAACACTTCTTTATTCGATTTAATACAAGGAAACACTTTAATAAAATATTTAAACACATATAAATAACTCCTCCTCCAAAACCAGTCTCCCTCTTAACCCTTCAATGATAACCAATAACGAGAGACGTCTCTTCAAAATAAATCACCTACTTAGCTACTCCCGTTTAACCTACATAAACGAATCCCCCAAAAGGAAATACTTAATCATTAAATGTTAAATATCAAAAATACACTTCAAAAATTGTGTTAACAAACAAATTACAAGATATGCTACTATATATATGGAATTAGCTTTACACACTTCTTCTCCTTTAAACTAAATAGTCTATTTTACTTAAAATAGTAAAGTCAAATTATTCTCTAAAAGTTCAGAGAAGTTCACTCGTTGCACATAAGAGTCTTTTCTCTTCCACAACGCTTTATTAGAACGGGCACAGTCACTGATCGTTTTCGTTGAGTAATAGTTGCAACCTGCGTCGTTCGGTACTTGTATGATGGGTTAGCGGCGACAGAGTGCGCCTCCCTAGCTGGCGTTCAGTACTCGCCCGCTTTCACGGACACCGCCTATTGCCTTGGTCGGTCATTCGACCACGGGTAACCGTACAACTGTTCTTTTCCGCCCGGTATGAAAATTCAGATTTTTGGACTAGTCTGATGTTTTCTCCGGCGTAAGATTTAAAACGTCGCTTACTTACAGTTCTCGTGCTGTCTTCTTTCGGTGGTTGCGGCTGCCTTTGGTCCAAACGTCTAGTCGTTGGCCTCTGGGTCTGCCCTTCTCGTTGCCGTTGGCCTTTTCGGGGTAAGGTGGCTTCCGTCCCGCGAACGTCCGGTGTGGGTACGTGCTCTTCGTCCCCTGCCTTTGTACGGCTGTTTACGTCTGCTTCCTCCGAGAAGTTTCCACCGCTCTGCCGCCTCCGACTACCCACTGACCGGGGGTGCCGGAGCGCTGCTCGACACGTCCTTTCGCTTTCGCTGACCAAAAACTCTCTCTGACACTAAAAATCAACTGAAAGGTTTTTCGTTGCACTTCTTCGGAAAATTGACCTTTCACCTGTTGTACCAATTGCAACAGTTCATTGAGATCATGTGACCCCACTGACCTCTGTTGCACGCGGCACCAACTTACGTCACTTCCTCGAATCGAAAGTTCTCGAAGGTCACGTGACCACTCTATCTTTCCGGGTTCTTTTCCCACGGCTTTAGAATTTTCCCATCAGAAAATAATTAAACTGAAAAACACTTTAGAAACTCAGTTAGTTTATCCCACAACACACAATCAAACACTTGAAATTCTGTTTTTGATCTTCACAATAAATTTAACATTAACAATAATATCAAAATTACCAAAAATAACACATGAATAAAATATTAATAAAACACTCAGCTAAAACTATATATTTTCTCCATTTCGGTGCATTTACTCCGAATGAACAATTCACTTAACTTCCCCAGCGAATATGTAATTTGCCTTTAATAGAGAAAATCACACTTTCTAACTGTAATGACAGTTATACCCAACTCGCCGATGTCTAGACTCGATGGCGCCGCTAGCCTCTATCTCCATCCCCCTCAAAATTATTATCCTTTACACAGTCTGCTTATAATCACAATTACACTAACAAATAAAAGCATTTAAGATTACTACTTATTTGTCATACATGTATAAACATAATTTCCAAATCAAAACATCACTCAGAAAATTAAATTTAAAAAAAATCAAGGAGTGATAACACAATTTTCTTGTCTGTTCACCCTTTCCTTGTGACGCACAAATCACATCGTCACAGTATCAATTCCAAAGCACATACTTAGAAACATTTCCATTGCACAAAATAGTATGGCCTTCCTTACTACACATCCTTGTCATTGATAAACACTTTTCAAAACCTTAACCAAAGCCTACTGAGCATAACTTTGAAATGGTAATGATTAAATAACATATATATATATTTAATAAATTATCACTGCTACACCTCCTTCAATACTGTATGAGATAGATCCATCAATGTAATTCTCCATTTCCCCCCACCCATAAACAAAACCAACACACCCAGAAATATTATCTTCAATAAATCACTATACCTTTATACTTTCTGTTTGCATAAAAACTGCGAGGAATAGTTCCATTAGTGTAAGTGTCTGAGGACTTATAGACAGACACAAGCTTTGGTCTGTATTTGGGAGGTAATTTTAAGTTTACATGTTTTTGATGGAGGGTGGATGCCCTTACTTGGTAGAGTTATACATAGAGCTTTAAAGAGGAGAGAGTCATGCATGAGAAGATTACACATTAAGTGACAAGGTAGGCCACAACTGTCCCACAAAATTACCATCTGAAAGTGATATTGTGTAGTTTTAAATTTTATAACAACCATTAGGTTGTTATTCACAAGGGCATGTAGTAACTGGAAAATGATAGTAACAACAGTAATTTCAAGGGCAGAGACTGCAATAGGATGTTTATGGGGAATTGATAACACCAATTATGTTAACATAAAAATGCAACCATTACAGTATTACAACTTGCTGCAGTGCTAGTATAAACCCACAATGTTATTTCATTCAATTCACAATCCCCACTGGACTCTACACAATGATTTGGGACTGGAATATTACATGTATTGTAGAAAGATGTAATAAGGAACACAAGTGATTTCAGTGGACTTGTGCAATACTGTAGAAATAATGACAAGTTTATAGCGTTGTACATAAAACCTGACTGAATACGATTATGTCTTGATGCCCCACAAAGCCATGTTAATGAATTGCTATCATATGACAGGACAGAATGGTTTCAATTAGTAAAAAACAAAAAGTAATATCTTACAAACTATTCATCACTATTTGAGAATAAAGTTACTCAATATTTGAGAATTTTCAAACAACTATCATAGAAAAGTACTCATAAATATTATTCTGTAATACAATCAGTAGTTAATGTCTGATAGATGTTTATGTTTGGATGTATATTGCATTTTTCATTTTTCGGATTTACATTGTAAACTTCATTGACTCAGTGAGTATCATTTATGATTGATTTTTGTGTTTCCTGTTTCTATACTGGGTAGTCTTCCGAAATTCCCAGACAAAAAAATAAAAACAGGTTGCTTAAAATTCAACAAATGCAACCTGTATAATCTTTCCATTGAAAAAGTAAAGAAAACATTACTAATGTTGTTGTCATTCAGAACAATATGTATTAAGAATACAGTAATAACAGGAACATTAATTTCATGAGTATATATTTCAAGTATATATTTCAATGAGAGAATTTTGGATACTGCATTTTCTGTATAAAATTTATAACAGTAGTATACTGGCTAAGAAAAATTTCAAAAATAAATATTCAAAATGATCACACAGCTGTTACAATGTTTTTTTCACAACAGTATCGTTTCCTGACCTTCAAAAACGTAAATTTTGCTTAGTTTTTCAGTATTTATGGCTAATAATTATTTGATTAATTATTTGAAATACTTACGGGCGATGTTTCATGTTGTATTGCAATACAGACAATAAAATCTCTACTGTATAGGGCCATCGTCTTTACAGCACAAACTCGAGATCTGTTGGCATTCTTTTGTTTTCCGAGGGGGATAGGTATCCCGAATATATAATTACATGCTTTTATGTGGTCGGCAACTACAAAAAAAGATGTTTAAATATTAAATTTCCTGATCGCTGGTTCATGTCGTAGGTTATTCGATTCGATTACAACGTCTAAAATAAATGCAAACTTACCTGATTTTCAGTTTTTGGCTAATGTAGAACCAAACTTTGTCTTTGTATCCTCCATTTACTAATATTTTGCGACGAAAGGCATAAATCGTGAATAGTTTGGAAGTAATCGAGTAAGCGCCTCCATATTGAATTTCGGAAAATTGAGATATTTTCGTGAAATCGTCTTGCTGCTTTGTGATTGGCTGGCGTTGTAATTAACGCAGAATTCTGATTGGTGTCGCTCAGAGTTGTCGCTGTCGCTCAACGCAGCTGTTCAAAGGTGTTGAAGGTCTGCGTGCAGCGACAAAATCGCAGACATGACATCAAAATCGTCAGACATGACGTCACAAAATCGCAGAAATGACGTCATTCTTGCGATTCGCTCGTCGTAGTCGCTCGTAGTTGGCATATGCGCGTTGGGCTTTAGATTTCTGTGGCGCCTTCTGCGCATCTTCAATAAGATAAAGTGAAGCAGGGCTGTGGTTAAGTAAAGAGCCTTATTCTATAACATAGCGAAATCTTTTCAGAATTTCATATTTTTACACAAAATTGCAAGACTATTTTAAGTTTGTCCGTTAAATTCTATAAAATTAGAAGACGACACTTAATTTCTGGAAATTCGTTAGCTTAAGTGAAGATTATAGGAAATGATTTTCAGAGATATAATTTACAGTTCAATAATTAACAGTAGCTGGTAAGTCAGTTGTGAAATGTACAATCAAAATATTTCCCAACATTTAATAAGAACAACCAACGGAAATATCTGGTTACCAGTTTTCGAAATATTAACAGGAAATATGGGTTTTTACCATTCAATGTTTTTTTTATCATTCCACTAAGTCCCCATTTTAAATTTGAGTAAAAGTTGTTTATTTTTATTTGCGTTAATAAAAAGTTAAACAATTATTATATAATATGCATATCTGAAGATTGTATTGCTTCGATGTATGAGTTCCGAACTTATTGGAATCGGATCACGTGATCTATAATTACTGATTAACACAGAAACCATTATTGAGGCAATAATGCATTAATTAAGCACTAATTGAAGGAGTCCTTCCAAATTGTTTTTGTTCTTCCTATTCTGGATTATTGGAACAAATGTTTAAAGGGATTGCTTAGGAGATACTGGGAGTACTTAGTTACATCATAAAATTTTGTGAAAATGAGCGGTTTCAATTTATCACTTCGAATTAAACTAAGTAAGTTTTTCTAAAGATATAAAATCATGACTTCATTTTGAAAACATTTAAATTCTTATTAAATTTCCGTCTTTGTCTATATTAATTCATTGTTATCTTTGGGATATTTTGAAAGCATTAATCTTATAACAACTAAAACGGTTAACTGTCGTTACGATAAAGTTTAGCTTTATACCGATACTGTTCCGAACTGTCATTTGCATTTTCCACCGTTTCTTGCATGAACGGAGTTAGGGAAAACGCTTGACTGCTTTTGATTTCGATAAGTGGCTATACAGGTTTATCTCTCAGTGGTGCTTTGATAACAGGTAAAAAGGACATTGTTTATCACTTCCATGGTTCTCTCCAGTGACTGTTCTAGCAATTCTGGACGCGAGTTCCATAAATCTTGTGAATGATTAATTTATTACGTTTGTAACATTATTAAGCTTAAAGTAGTCATTGGACTCCAGTTAATGACCCGATGGCCTGTCTTTCGACTGACACGCCTGAACCGGGATTCGATCCCGCCATGAGCTTGAAAGTTTCTTTCTGTACTATACTTTAACGTGTGTTCTTCATGTTACAAGGGTCGTTTTAAGCCACCACATATATAAAAGAACAATAAAGTTATTTAAAATAAAATTCACTACCAGTTTCTGGGGCTCATTAAGCTTGCCCACTTCGTCAGGTGAAGTTTCTTTCTGTCTTCGATGTATGTTTCTTTTCCCTTAGAAATTTATATCCCACCCAAAACATTTTATGTAAAATAAGTTGCCAAGACTCACGTGCTCATAACGTTTTCACGGTTAAAAAGATATCAGATCTCATCTTACATCTTAGCCGCAGCTGCTTTTGCGCCATTAAACACCAACCAACCAACCAACCATCTTACAAAAAGAAATGAAATCCCACCCAAAATATTTCATATAAAATAAGTTGCCAAGACTCACATGCTCATAGCGCTTTCACTGTTAAAAAGATATGAGATCTCATGTAGAGCCAAGCCCCTAACTCTACAAGGCCTAACTCTACAAGCCTCAACTATACAAGCCCCAACTCTAAAATCCCTCTATCTTGGTAAAAAAGTATGGCTTGGCCGTTTCATGGCTGTCACACAGACAATCCCATGGAGTTATGTAAAGGATATGGAGTATGCTAAGGCATACTTTTTGACCAAGATAGTATTTTTGACCAAGATACTTTTTGACCTTTTAGAGTTAGGCCTTGTTGAGTGAGGGGCTTGGCTCTACATGAGATATGATAACTTTTTAACAGTGAAAGCGTTATGAGCATATTGGCAACATATTTTACATGAAATGTTTTGGGTGGGAAGAAATATTTCAATGAAACGGCCAAGCCATACTTTTTGACCAAGATAGAGGGATTTTAGAGTTAGGCCTTGTAGAGTGAGCGGGTTGGCTCTATATGAGATCTGATAACTTTTTAACAGTGAAAAGGGGTGTATGCACTTCAGCGTTTATCTCCGTCAATCGTTAAGTTTATGTAAGATAATTGCTTTTACGTTTCAGTTTAAGGCCAAACGTTTATCTTGAAATGAACGAACATAAGCGTCTCCTCAGACGTAAGGCCAGCCAATCAGATTTTGTGTGTGAGCAACATCCAATCACAGAGCACTGACGTATTCCTACAACTTTTGAAGATCGAAAGCAAGTTCGCCGGTGCCATTTTGTTCACCGCTTCGTTGGGATCGAAGGTTATTACGAATTAAATATCACATTGAGGAGATTATTTTTCGAAAATAAACAATATTTTTACTGAAATAAATTAATGCTATGCGTCAGAATATGCAGATCTCATCTCTGTAAAGAGATTTTGCATGTAAATCAACATCAAAGGTAGCGCTAGCCAATCGGAGTGTGTGTGTTAAGCAACAGCCAATCCGAGAGCATTGATACAAATTTTGCCGGGAAAACGGAATATTAGCAATTGTGATCGTCATCCTGTTCTTGCAATGTTTTATTAGCACAAAAATGCGCTAAACGATGGCAGATACTCCGTGAAAGATATTAATTAATGCATTCATTCTTCATTTAATAATGAAGTCGAAAATAGAATTGATCGTCATTTATAACTTTTAAAGCGTTTACTTACATTAAAACGCATCTCCTGCACTAATAAATTAAATTCCCCGAGCTGATCTCTCTTCTGCAATATTTTACGGACACACATCTTCTTTTTGGTTTTGTGTTTTAAGGCCAAGCAAAATAAATGCATGGCCATGAAAAGTCGCTGATCTTCGTGGAGATTCATGTTGAACAACTGAAATGCCGCCATACTGACGTATAAGAATTTCCGTTTCCTCTTTCGATCTACTTCCGTTTCCGCTTGCCGTTAACTTGCGAACGACAAAGTGCGCGCTGATTTTGCCGATGACGGATACAAGACGTTTACATAAACTTCCGCAGACGCGGAAGTGCGTACATCCCTAAAGCGTTATGAGCATATTGGAATATATTTTACATGGGTGGAAAGAAATGTTTTGGGTGGGAAGAAATAGTTCCATGAAACGGCCAAGCCATACTTTTTGACCAAGATGGAGGGATTTTAGAGTTGGGGCTTGTATAGTTGGGGCTTGTAGAGTTAGGGGCTTGGCTCTACATGAGATCTCATATCTTTTTAACAGTGAAAGCGTTATGAGCATGTGAGTCTTGGCAACTTATTTTACATGAAATGTTTTGGGTGGGATTTCATTTCTTTTTGAAAGATCTCATCTGTAATTGTAAGATCTGATAATTTTTTAACAGTGAAAGCGTTAGGCCCTATAAGCATATGAGTCTTGGCAACTTATTTTACATGAAACGTTTTGGATTGGATATACCTATCAGAAATTGTTATATAATAAAGAACCGGAACCCCTTTATGAGGGGTTGGAGGGTGAAAGTTACAGATTTCTTAATTTTTTTTGTTGTTTGTGTGCTAAACCTAGCCTGCATACCAAATGTCTGCTTTGTAGGACTTCAGGAAGTATCTTAGAGGTTTTGATGATCTTGAGTCAGTCAGTCAGTGAATCATGGACGAAATCGACGTATTTTAGATCTTATTAAAATCCAAAGTATAAAAGCTAGATAAATGAAACGTAGTGTATTTCATTAGTCTACTAACTGCATCTTATCCTGAAAATGTGTACTCTCTAGTATTATTTAGGCCGAAGCATTGAGGGTACGAAGTATTTCAGATCTTAATAAAATCCAAAGTATAGAAGCTAGATAAATGAAACTTAGCGTATTTCATTAGTATGGTAACTGCATCTTATCCTGAAAATTTGAGCTCTTTAGTATTATCCAGGCCGAAGCTATGAGGGTTCGATAATACATAACCAGAACCCCCCCCCCTTTATGAGGGGTTGGAGGGTGAAAGTTACGGATTTCATAATTTTGTTGTTGTTTGTGTGCTAATCCTAGCCTGCATACCAAATTTCAGCTTTTTAGGATTCAGGAAGTACCCTAGAGGTTTTGATGATCATGAGTCAGTGAGTGAGTGAGTGAGTGTGTGAGTGAGTCAGTGACGGAATCGACGTATTTCAGGTATTAATAAAATCCAAAGTATAAAAGCTAAATAAATGAAACTTAGCGTATTTTATTAGTCTGCTAACTGCATCTTATCCTGAAAATTTGAGCTCTCTAGTACTATCCAGGCCGAAGTTATGAGGGGTCTAAAATACGACGAAACGCTTCCAGAAAAGGTACGTAGTGTTCTTCCTGCCTTCGGCTCGTCTTGGCGGGGGCACTGCCCTGTCCCCTGATATGGCTTGCACAATAGGCCTAAAATAAGTGCAGTGCTAATGGGGTACAATCACTATCGTTTTAAATTCTCCAAATATAATGTCATTGCAATGCTTAATATGAGTGTCCTCTCTTTCCTTCTTCACGTTCTCTACTACATTGACTTATCTGTGAAAAACTTAGAAGAAAGGGATTTTAAATAAAAATTTCAAGTTTTTTAGGCCATTTTTAAAATCCTTCTAGTAACTTTTCATTTCACAAAAGTGGATATTTGCTTTTTAAGAGATTGTATTTTTGACATTTTATTAGGTGTAGTTAAGTTTCACTTGGTTTAATTTTAGAGAATGTTTTTTTAAGCCGCTACAACTCATGAGTTTGGTTAACGTAATCCTAATCCTATTGTTATTGACAACGACGCAGTTCCAAAACTTTGGCGCACTATTTGTAGACCCGTGATTTCCATTTCATCAAGGGAAGGCACTCGCCAGTGTCATTAAGATTAGGTGGGTCTCTTTAGGTGAGTGAAAGGGTGTGCCTGTAAACGGTTCCAAGAGAGGGAGGAGGGAATGCGACAGTTAAAACTTGATAATTAATGAAAAAAAAGTAGAAGTTTTGGAATGAATAATAATAAATTATGATATTAACATGAAGAAAAAGAATATAAACAAAATATCTGAAACATTATAATTTGATTAATTAATGTTTTATATTTCCATCTTTCCCTTTTTTATTTTCTACATTAATATATAAGTGTTCGCTCGACCATCAGGATTTAATAATTTAAGAAAACTAATATTTCATAATAGAAGCCTAATTCTTCCTTCCTTTTCAAGTCTGTTGTTTTTAGTAGTGTAAGGAAAGAATTCAAAGATTTCATAGGACTGTATGTTTCGAAAAATATCCGTGATGCATAATATGTCATTACAGAACTTTTATAAGGGTTAACCCGAATTCTTAAAAATAAATTGTGATTAATCTCGAGAATGTTTTATTGAAAAAACAATAACTAGTCACTAGTCAAATATTCCAGTATTCCCCTCCATCACTAATCTCGACTTCTCCCGTTATCTAGAACGAGTCCTCAGGGGCTTCTCTGCAATGAGCCATGTATTGCATAGGAATATGTAAATAATATCCTAAAATGAAAAAAAATCAAAACAATATAACGCTTGTAGGCTTCTAAACAATAATTATTTGCGTGCAAAATTTGGTCCCCGTAGGATAAAGAGTATAAAAAAATGCATAGGTTCAGACCACGAAGCATTCATTTTTAATAATAATTATAATCATACAAAATCACAGTAGTAGCTCAAAGAACTTTAATCTGTTCAATCCGTTTTCTCAATGTAATTTATTTTCTACTTACAACGACAAAGCGATTTTTATATAAAAAAAAATTATATTTTTGCGGAAAAAAAAATACCGTAAATTAAAAATTTATGTTGTAGTTCTACTTTAACATACTTAACTGTAACTAACTACAATTAACAATTATCGCTATATTATATAATCCTGAATTTACATCCCGGTATTTCTGTTTCTCTAATTTCTTTTGCCAAGAAATAAAGAAAACTGCGAGTCGTTCGAGGCGGGAACGATTATACAAATAAAACAATAGCTTTAAATAAAATCATTGATTTCCATTACTCTAGTATGTTTATTTAATTATATGCGGATATGTTTTCAATAGCCGTGCCGGCGTGGCCGAGAGGTCTTGACGGCGATCTGCCGTGTGGGCATTGTGTTCGATTCCCGGCTGTGACTTGGCTGTTTCAATTTCCTTTCCTTTGTTTGTCAACTTTCAATACTTCCGCCCTTGTTTTCAATAATATATTACTACCAGTTCCACTACTAATCTAAATAAACAAGGAATTTTAATTAATGTTAATTTTCTACTCTTTTTATTTTTTTGTGTTGTGTGTATGTGTGTGTGTGTGTGTGTGGTTTTTTTTTTTTCTTGTTTACTTTCTTCAAAGGAAGCAAAATAATACTGTATCAATTAAAATTGCAAATAAAGAATTTTAACAATTACTGAAAAAATCCAAATAAATAAAAATGTTTGAATGAGAGTAGTTAACTATAATAAATTTAAAAAACTGTAGTAAATTTACTAAGTGTTGATTAGTTGTTTTTTTTCTTCCCCGATCTGTTTGTTATTTAGTGAAAGATTTGTTTTATCTAATGTTAGCTATATTATATATTTTTTAAGATGCTTTTAATTGATGCGATATCTGAATGCGAGATGTCGCTACTTGTAATTTAATTAATGCGTTGCTTGGAGACAACAGTGAAGGAAAAGCTGTTACGATGTGTTGTTGCCGTTTTGAATTTTCACAGATAGTACAAGAAGAGATGGGTAGAATCCGTAAGGCATATTCGTATAGTATAAATGAATGGTATTCTATCTATTTATAATCGAATGCAAATAATTAATATTTATTTTCTGATTCATAGATCTCTTAGAACGACAGCGAATTGTTGGCATCGAATCAACGTTGCGATGTGTTAGGGCCTTAGGCTTAAGTTAAGCCAGAGATATTTGTGACTCGAGAAATTTCGCTGATTTATGGATGGATTATGGAATAGAGAGCGAACAGATGTCACTTACGCAGGCCGGTGAAATATAGACTTAAGACGGAACAAACATATCAATGCTAAGGGATAAGTCCAGGCGGAAAGATACGAGTTTCGAATGATGTTTTCCGAACGTGTTACTCGAGATATCAGAAGCTGTGTTCTACGGTTTACTTCATGATGAGGTAGGACAGATTTTCTTTATTATAATCTTTATTACAAGGGATAAGATTGACAGCGAGAAGATCGTCCGAATTAGCTGAAGAAATCAATGAACTATTTCTGTATATTATGGATTTAGGCATTATGCCGATGTAGACTGTCGGAGAACCAAATTACGAATACAAGCTTTAAAACTGTTTTAGTATTAATAGTTTTTAGTGAACTTCTCATGTATTATATTGTAAAGTGTGTTAAATATTTTGAGCAAGTTCCGAGAAATATTTTTTATCCACACAGATGTTGAGCCATTATTTAAGTAGGCTTAATATAAAGTAGTTATATAGTTTGAATAACTTGAAATAAATTAATTCAGGGATCAAATAGTTTGTTTCTAGTGAGATCGATACGATTTCTATTGTTTGTATGTGAATATTAGATACAGCTAGGTCAATTCAATTTTCATATAATGGTTTTCTTGAAACGTCAGTAGAGATATCTTTTATCTTTGTAGTTTGAAGTTTGACTTTTGTATTTATTGTTGAGAAAACTTCTAATTTAATTTCCATACCATTTTAAGATTGTAAATGTCCAATATATAATTTTATATTCTTTTGTATGTCATTCAGCAATATAAAAGAAATATCTAGTATCAGATGAATAGCCGTTTTCCAGTTTCTTGAGATATTAGTCTGCCATTACTTTTAAAATTGTTTGGGTTTAAAATTACCAGCACAGATCATCATAATCTGATTGCTATTTACTTTAATGGACTAACTATTGTAAATCCACTTCATAGTCCATTGCCTGTACGAAGAATAAATCCATCAGATGTAGAAATAGAATCGTCGTGATTTCGGAGAATGATTTTCATTCTGCGCCGAAGGCATTTCAGATCATCATCTCGTCGCAATATAAATTGATATGTAAATAAATCTGTGTCGAAATTACACTTCATCTAGTCACGAGATTCCAGGCTTCGGACATCTTTAAGATATTCTGTGGATTGTGTAATGTGAACTTAGCGTCAACATGTATAGTGTGATTTAAGTTACTCACTATAATTTCCCATGATATATATCCATTCTGCCCAGATAACTACAAATTAGTGCTAATGAAGTGAAAAAGGGTTATTTGCCGGAGAAAAATCCAACATCGCGCATGCAGTCCTGAATGCTCAGCAAATGAGAATGATGCATGTCACGTTCACATGCAATTGTTAACGGAGCAGATGCAACAAGCAGATGCTGTTGCAAAAGGAACAACTCGGCAGTTACTTGGCAACTGCAGATGCATAAACAGTGTGAATTTTCCAGTGCAACAAACTAGTTCCTGTTATGATGCTGTGCCGAACCAAATGAGAAGAAAGAATTCTCTCATTTAAGTGCTATGTCAACGGTGAATATGAGCTTAAGGTTTAATGCTTATATTCTGTGCCTATTAGTGTGGGAATCAACTCGAAGATTCCTGTGATGAGTTTAGTTCATCGATTTCGTTTGTGAAAGGTGAATTTTCGCAAACAAGAGGCAGTGATTGTTTCCTTGACGACGGCAGATACAACAGGGCTACCACGAATTGGAACATAGGTCACCATGTTTTAGCAGTTCGAAGATTCAGAAGGTATCAAATTCAGGGTTAGGTAACCAGAATAAACTACAGTGCGTTTCTTCGTTGGTGCGTCGTATTCCACGATTTCTATAAAACTGAAGATCGTAAGTACGAATCATTTTCCGTTCTTTAGTTGGGTGAACGCCAGCGCAGAAGAAGCAAGATTCAAGTCGAAAGGACTGTAATAGTTTAATGCTAGTTAATTTCATTGCTTATGTTAATTTACGGCAATTCAACTGAATCCAGTAATGTTAGACGTAAATTTAGCTTTGAGATTTTAAGCAATTTTTTTGGAACTGACTGAGCCATTGAACTTTAACAAGTAATTAAAGTCATAAGTTTTGACGAATGTTAGTGTTAGCCATATTATCGTTAAGATAATATTTTTTTGATATTTAAAGTTTAATTCAAAGAATTAAATCTTTGCTCTTTCCTTTTTATATGTGTTCATTGTTCGCATTACTCTTTAGCTGATTAATCTAACTAATTTATTTTTGCCTGAGGTTTTTCCAAATTACCATTTGTACACTCTGAAACCGCTTTTGTAGGAAAGCGTTATAAGGATTAAATAGTTCATTATCCCTTATTTACACAAGGTTATGATCTAGCAAAACATTCCGTGAGGGTTAATGGACATCCCCACACATTCACTTCAATATTGTCAATTAGTTACACAAGAAATGGTATTATATGTAGGTTTTTTTTCATATTCATATACCCACCAAAGTGTAATTTTATATTATTACTTAGAAGATACTTGTAAGTAAAAAAAAAAAAGAAGAGAACATCAACGGTTTTGATGCAATTTGGAATAGAAGTGCATTGTAAAAATATTCTAGGCCATATAAATGTCTTTGGGGCTTTGCAAATTTGTAGGTGCCTGCGATTCCCAACCATCGGAATGAAGTCCCACCTTTAAATGCGGGAAATCCACTTTATAGATGGCTGGGTGAATCCTAGGATTAATCTGAAGGAGAAATACTCAGGCAAAAAAATCCCCAACCTCAGTCTGCAATTGAATTCGGTTTCTCCAGCTCATCATACTATCTATTAAATTTACAAATGAAATACTTTCTGAAATGAAAGGCAGGGCTAAGTATAAACTATCAAATTTATATGAAATCTACGCAAAATTTATTAGTTCTCTATTTTTTTTTTTGAAGGCATATTGATGAATTGGAATAGCAATTTATTTTGGCAGTTTTTGGCCTGTATTTGCTCAATGTGTGTAATAAATCAATGGAGATCTTTCTATAGTAATTGAATTAACTTCTACTAAAGGTAAGTTTGTAGGAAAACTAGGCTTACCTTGATGACATACGGACGGATATGTTCATTTTGACATAAATTTTTGTTCTAAAGCTTCTTATTCTAACCCTTTCTTTTCATATTAACGGGGTTTACAAACATTAGGCAAGCCGTGAAGACACAAAAGCCCCGCGAACACCATCCGATTTTACACCAACTTAGTCGGCCAACTTTCCAGTTTTCGAGTCGGTAGAGCCAACTTTGACTTTCCAGCGATTTTTGTTGTTGCTGCACAACCAACTCGAGTTGGCCAACTAAAAGTTGGTCGGAATTACCAATCACAGGGCACCGTTGGAACACGTGTAATGGCGTCTAAAACGATGTTCACCGATTCGAGTCGAAGACAAGCGAGTACACAATGAATATCAGAGTATTGTGAGTTTCTTTCATACATAAATAAAGTTTATACTGAAATGCAGTAATTTATCAGAGAGGTTTCAAAACTTGGATTTTTTTTCGGATTTTCCATTAACTGCTGGGGGAAACGCATAGCATTATGGGATTGCTGCTATCTCGGTCGACTTCATTTGCGAGTTGGATGATGTTCGGGGCTGACAAAAGTTGGCCAACTAAGTTGGTGCAAAATCGGATGGTGTTCGCGTAGCTTATGGCTATTTTGTTGCTCTAAAAATATACATCTTATTGTATAGCTGTGAGACGAGAAGCCATCATCCGACACTTATATTATTATTTAATATTTCTGGTTTCTAATATGTTATTTCTTGTTATAAGGTTATTGTATTATTATCTAAATAGTGATAATTGATTACTATTTAATAAAAATTATTAAACATTAATAAAAAATTATTAAACAGCTCTTCTGCAAAGGAGAAAATTTTATCGAAGTCCAATCAGTTAATGGTTAGTTTACTTCCCAAATCACATTTTCGTCAGAGTCACGTGAAGGCAAGAGGTGATGCTGAAATCAAATAAATTGCCACATACAGATTCACTCAACCATTGCAATTGGTCAATTTTTTTTTTCCCTTGCTTATTTTCTTTTATGAAAGACGATGACGTAATTCTTATCAGAAGACGATTACAACAAGCTTTGAGATTGCTAAATACAAAGAGAAAAAATTATATGAAAAGGTATCATTTACGAGACACACAGTCACACCCACATTGATCAGTTACCAAATAACACTTTCTCTTGAGGTAGTTGGGAATATTTTGAATTTAGCAAACTATCAAATTAGATTTTTTTCCCCCCTGATTTTTAAGTAGCTAACTACGTGGTGTTGAGGCTATTCCAGCTACAGAAGAACCGAAATAGAATAATGAACGAGACAAAATGGAAATTAACATTCACTGAAATATTTCATACTTTTGCCTTAGTTCTATTTTACGATAAATAAATGTTTTATTTTCCAAAACTATTCAGATAGCAGAAATACAAGCGGAAAAATTCAATAAATCAAGTTGGACAGAAAATACTCAATTTTGTTTTTCTTTTTTATTCCAAAATCAATTCAGCCCAGCCTTGCAATAAGAAAAGCAAAGAAAGCTGCGATCAAGTGAATTAGTTAAATGGTTGTTTTCATCTCTGGTAATAACTGCCACTCTTACTTTCTTGCTCCAGTCTAGTGTGTCGCTATCTTGTACAAGTGTAAGTTATTCTAATATTCTCATCCCTTTCATTACTCGAACGAACGATTCTTCACTTCTTTCTCGTGATTATTTAATTTCTCATTGTTCCTCTTCGCCAATGCAAATCTTTTCTACATCAAATTGAAATTATATTTTTTCAACAATCATCTTTGTTTGTTTCCAAACTTAACAATAACTACTTTTTTAGGCTTCTGATAAGGATCAAAGCCTTTTAACCTGACTTTGTCCGTCGTCTGTGGACAAGTATCATTAAAATATCATTAAATTATCATTAGCAACAAACGCAACAATCACATTTATAACTTTAACAAGTATCATTAAAATATCATTAGCAACAATCACAATAATCGCAAGAATTGCGCCTTTTGCATTCGCAACAATCACATTTATAATATAGGTCAGCAGCAATCACAACAATCACAATAATCGCAATAATTGCGTCTTTTGCATTGCAGCAATTACATTTATAATAATAAGGAAATTAAAGCAATAATTCAACACAAATTCAACAAGTTCTGGAAGCACTATTATATTTTCTTATACGTATCAGAAACCGTTGCGAAGCATTGTGATTGGTTCACTAATTGCTGTCACTATCTTGTATTAATGAGATAAAAATTCCAAGTCATCTTTAACAATAAGAAAAAAAAAATAATACCTGCACAAATCTAAACTATAAACAATAAATATATATTAAAAATAAAAAAATAATAAAAAAAATACAACAAATCGTCTAAAATTAATTTATTTTCTAATCAGTATCACAGTTATATATGATGTATTCTAGTTTTTGCTTAAGCAAAGTATAAAACAAAGAAGATTTTATCGAGATTTTTCTTTTTTTTTATTTTATTTTATTTTGACTGTCGATTTCATTCGATCCTATTAGGTTATAATTATATACTAGGTTAAACTTATTATTATATATATTACTATTATATTCCTAGTAAA
>JAFIDM010120042.1:47339-60013 GCA_023159025.1 Thereuonema tuberculata | reverse complement strand
ATTCCTTTTCCCCCCGCTTAATTAAGAAGTACCAGTCTTTTGGGGGATTTGAGAGTCGTATAAACACAAACAAACCAATAGCTGAGTCAGAGACTGCTTCGATTTAAAGTGCTGTCTGGGTTTTGTGTAGAAGTTATGAAGTTTCGTACTCATAAGGTGGCTCCATTTAATAAATCTATTTAATTTAGATACAATCATATTTATTAAAAAAAAAAAAATAATAAAGACGTATGGATCTTTTTAGAGTGAAGATCACGAAATTTTCTCAAATAAAACCATTAAAAGCATATTAATCCCTTTACAAATCCACTGCCATTTGCACATGCTGCGGTAAGATTAAAAGCAATTGGATTTAGGTGGCTTAATTAATTTTCAGCTAATTTGGAGGTACTATTTTATTCACCAGGTATTTGTAAATTTTCTGAAATCCTTCATCTTGATATCCTCTGTCTTTCTATCTCTTTCTTATAAAATAATTTTATAATTTATATCAAGATCGTCGGAAGCGCAGTGATGCTTCAAAGGAAAACAATAAAAACAGCTGTTCCAGGATGTCACTTGGTAAATAATTTGGTCTCACCCATTATAATTTATATCAAGAGTTGCATGTAATTTAAGTCCAGTTCAAAATATAAAAATATTAGTAATATCACTGTAATTGTTTAAAGTGTCTATAGGGTTTTTTCCAGTAGCAAACCGAAGTATACTGAGTTTAGGAAGGCTATTTTAAATTCATTCGCTTAACTGTCTAACTGTTGTACTGTACATATTGAAATTGCAGAAAAATTGTATAATCTTATAACTATACAAAGAAATACTTCCTAGGAACTATAGGTGCCAAACTGATATGTTAGGTTCCAGACCGGCCGCGCGGTTGGCGATGTCGCTACGGCACTAGCCTCTCACCTCTGAGTATCGAGGTTCGGTTCTCATGTGGGTTTCGTTGTTGGTGGCGATCCGAGCTGGGCAGGTTTTCCCGGGGTTCTCCCGTTTCCCCTGCATTTCTCACACCATCCTTTCTCAGTCTTTCTGTCCTTCTTCCCGTGGGATAGCACAATAGATCTTTTAGATCGCGGTGCTGTCAAGCCACCGACGCTCACCACATTACATTGTATTACATTACATTACATTACATTACATTAGGTTTCAGACCGTTGTCGTAAACTGAAAAATCATCGGATTTTTTTGTTTTGTTTTGTTTTTTTCACTTATCGATGAATGAACTGCACTGCAAGTATCATATCTGACTTCTATTTTCACTTACGTTAAGTTATTTTACAATTTAATCATAAGAAAAAAATGAAAATTATAATATTCACTTGTAATAATTATATGCTAACTGTAATGATTGAATCAGTGTGTAAAACTAAGAGATGTAGGGCTTATAATCCCAGTCAGTTTTGCTTCCAGATTCTTTAAAGATTAAGATTTGCTAAAACATCCAATCTTTATTTATTGATTTTTTTTTCCCCACAAAGTAATCCGGGTTTCCTTGAGCAATATTAAACCGTTCGTTCACTAATTGTTTGATTTATCGTCGACGATCTGCTAGGAACTGTGTTTATTTTGTTTGACGATCATTTAGGCTGAGTTCCATGTAAGAGCTATTACTGAAAAAGGTCCGTCTGTTAAAGCATCATTTGAGTCATGGAATCCCATTTACTGTCAGTTTTAGCTCTTTCATCGTTTAACATGCGAGGTCTGGCAACCATCTGTATGTTTATGACCATCTGCCTTCCCTCTGATTAATATTAGATGGATCTTCTAACTTAATGCAAAGAAAGTGCTCAGCAGCCTTGCGTTGAAAATTAAAAATTAAACAATCAAACAAACTTAATTAACTGTTATTGAAGCAAAAGATTAAAAAATGAGAAAAGCAATTGTTAATAATGTGTAGTTGACGTGCAAATTTTCGGAGAAGTTCGAATCAACTGAGGAAAAGAATAAAAATAATTTTATGGGAAAGTGAACTGTGGTTATTTCAGATATTGTGGTATTGGAATTAAATGCCAATGTACTGTGACAAATTTTGACTTCTATACTGGTCCTAAACCACTAAAATCAATTGGGATCTTTCTTATAAGAACTTGAACATTCTAAATACAATTTGAGCTTACTAAGACAAATAGCTTTTGAGTTATCTTGATCACCGACTAGAATTGGAATTAAGACAAAACATTTTTTTATTTGTTTTTTTTGGTTCTAACTCTCGATGCCTAAGAACACATACAACAGATTAGATTTAATTTACCCTTTGGTACCTTATTAAACCTCAACTTCGTCCCATTGGTCAGCAATACCTAGAGCCTTACTTCTCGCGACCCAAGGACCATATAGGCCTCTAGTGGGATATAGCTAAAAACAAAAGTTACCAACTACACATCAATATCATTGGAAAGTTGAAAAATAAAAAAAAGTTTTAAGACCTATTTGCAGAATCGAGCGAAATCGCATGTATTTCAGAGGAAAGTGAAAGAGTGGTCTACACTAGCGTTTTCATATTGTTGAGGTTCGGACTGTCATAGGCAACTTTCACCCGATTGGTTAACTCAAAAACCACTCTCCAGTTACAAAGGACCGAATTGACTATTGAAACTCATTTCAGAAGTAGGATTATAGAAGAATACCGTATATGCTCCAATAAACGCCGAGGCTCTTATTGTCGCCGGTCTCTAATAAGCGCCGGGCTGCAGAGGGGACACAGCCAAATAGTAGCCGGTCTTTGACATTGCCTTAAGATTCGCGCGGTGGAATACACGAAAGAAACTTCCGGTGAGGCGGCCGCCCGTCATTGAGGATTCAGACGACGAATAGCAGCGAAAGATACAGAAAGACATTGCCATTTATCTTTAACAGTCTTATGTAGCATGTGAAATTCAAAGTAGCTATTTGTAATATTAGCCGTTATTTCTGTGTAAAAATATTGCGTTCTGAAGGTTTTTGTTAATAATGGCCGGCCTCAAATAGCAGCCGGTCTCTATTAAGCGCCGGGAGCCGAGGCTAGTTTTGCAAATAAACGCCGGGGGTCTCTATTGGAGCCTATACGGTAAATAATTTTATATTCACCAACAATAATTACATTATTTATTCTTCAACCATCCTAATGCTGAAATGAGTTTCAGAGTACATTAGAGTCGAACTTTGTTTTGGAGAGTGGCTTTTGAGTTGACCAATCATAAGCTCTCGAGATCGAGTGCAATGAGGCCTATAGCATTATGAACCTCAAAAATAGGCAAAACTACAACTTGTCTTAGTTTTTCTCCTAAAATTCTCAAAAATAGAGGGAAAATAAATACAGTAAAACCCCGTTATTACGCTCGTCAAGGGACCGTGACCTACAAGCGTAATAAGCGGGATAGCGCTTTAAACGGGGAATGATTTATATGATGGGGAAACATTTAGACACCATTTTACAGGAAAGATACTTGATTCTGAAATAGATATAGTGCAAATGTGAGCTTATTTCCTATTAAAAAAATCTTTGATTGTGGTTTGCCGTGTGTGTATGCTACTGTTATAAATTACGACATTTTCAATGCGGTTCAAAAAACTATTAACATCAATTGATACTCCACTAGGAGCAATACAAATATATTTTCGGAGCAGATTTAGTGCACTGCCCGCTATTTCACGCGCCTTTTCTTGAATGATTGGGTCATTTAATGGCACTGATGCATCACGGGACTGATGAATCCATTCAATTAGAATTTCCTCGGTATCTTCACACTTTACTTTTTTACGTTTGCAACCATCCTTCGCTGAATTGATAATTCCATTCTTATTTTTTATTATTGTTCTCAGACTGGATCAGGGAATTCTTAGATTCTGCGAAAACCTTCTGATTTAGTGTAGAATTCTCGTCGTACTTACGAAGAATTTGCAATTTTTCACTTATAGAAAGGGATTTCCGCTTCAAAGAGTTCGAAGATTCCCTCCTACCAGGGAAAGAAAAGAATCGTTACAGTGTTACATTTCTTTTCGATACAAAATTTCCGATATAAAAAAGCGCTACAAGCGGGATTTGAAGCGTTATAAGAGGGTAAAAGTATAGAGAGTTATATAGAAAATTCCAGGGACCGCATGAAAGGAGCGTAAAGAACGGGATAGTGCTATAAGCGGGAGCGTAATAACGGGGTTTTACTGTAAATAAATAAATTTGGGTTTTCTTGAAATCTTAAAAAATGCGTTCTGATAATTTTTGGGGGCCTTTTTTTCTCAATGAAAAACCACGATAAACACGCGCTTGACCGTAACTGTTCCCAACGCTAAAACCCTAGCAACGGGCTCCTGAAACTGTGACTTAGGTTGTGATGACACACTTAAACGGTTCATGGTTCTTAATTTATTCCCCCTCCCCATTCTTCAGTCATTCAATAAATATAACAAAAAAAGACGCCATTATAAAACTTTTCTCTCGAAACCCAGTATCTTCGAGCATCTTGTTGCGGGTTACGAATCATTAATAGGAAACAGATATTTTAGAAGAGCCGTGCCGGCGTGGCCGAGCGGTCTTGACGGCGGTCTGCCGTGGGGGCATTGTGTCGGCACCCGGGTTCGATTCCCGGCCGTGGCTTGGCTGTTTCAATTTCCTTTCCTGTGTTGTCAGCCTCTTCTTCACTTTCTCTTCGGTCTGACGCCAAACCTTAATGGCGTCCTGGGGCAGGCAACGGGAAACCACCCCAGTATCTTTCCCCAGGTGTTTCTGGGAGTTCCACGTGAATTCCATAGAATTGGACCTGTCTCCGCACAGAATACTATGGATGGATTATAGAAGAATAGAGAAATCCAAGAAGAATGGAATTATTCTAATTAAAGAATTATTCTAATTAACCCTTCAATTGGAGCGGTCGGGACATTTAAAAAAAAATAAAGGAAATAAAAAAAGAGAATAAATAGTATACATGATAAAAAAAAAAAATAGCAGTGTAAAATAGGATAGAAAAAAAATGTTAATTAAATATTTAGGAACTGAAATGTTTATGGTTCTAATTGCGAAGGAGTAGAATCGGCGACTGAATAATTGGTTCTGGTAGGATCAGTGATTAGGGGCGGAACTCTGGCAGGTAGTTAAAACTGGGGATCTTCTTGGACGCCAAGTAGGTGCCAGATCTCGGCCATCCCCGAACCAAAGAACATCACAGAAGTGCAAAAGGTTACTACAGGACATGTCCTTACTCTATCCATTTCCTCCGCTCTGCTTGCATTACTACGGGGGTGGATTTACTTCATACAGATTTGTACAGTTTGTAAAGTACAGCTGTTCCGAAGTGAATGTATCGTTTTGCTATGGAATCATTCGTTATCTTTCCATTACCGGTATTTGCGCATATTTTGGTCGCTAAAGGCTATCTCAAAAAATATATTTATAAGGTTTCACTTTATTTACTTCGAATGAAAAAAAACAATGCATTGGGTTTTCATATATTCATGTAACTAATCCGTGGTAATCCAACCGGATTTACAAGAAAAATAACAAACCTTAATGCGGAAAACAGTTAGGCCTATCTATTAACCTAAATGTAGTTATTGTATTTCTCTTCTCCCGCCCTCCTTCGTATTTATATTCTTATTAAAGTAACCTTAATCTTTGCCTTTTTTCGCTTACAGCTTTTTCCGTTTTCTTCCGCAGAACATTGAAGATCAGAAAATATCTTTTCTCGCGAAAGACTTCATTTTTTTACATTTTTAGATTTTTTGTTTTGTTAAGATTATTCTGAATTAAAATGCATTAAAAAATAAGAGAAGGAAAAAAAATAATTTCCCGGGATTTGTCTTTTGAAGACGGGCATTTTTTTGTTTGTTACCTTTTTTTTTTTTTTTTTTTTTTTTTTTTAGATACAGTAAATCAATATTTCACCATTTAGAAGAAATAAAATAAACAGGCCAGTTTTTTTTTTAATGTATTTTCTCAGCTGTAAAGTTAATGTAAAATTACACAAAACTTCGTATCTTTATTAAAATTAAATTCTACTTAAATTATGTTTTATTTACTAAATAAATAAATAAATAAATAAATAAATAAATAAATAAAAGAAACTTTGGGCTTTTTTATCTTTTTTAATAAAAACCTTATTAAATTTCTTTTATAATTCTTTTATAATGATATATAAATAATCACCTTAGCCCCAACATAGAAACAAAAAATATTTGTTAATTAAATAGTTTAAGTTAAACATATCATATATTGAGAATTACCTTTGCACGAGCTTTGTTCATTTTGAGTATTGCTCGACATAAAATACTTTTAAATGAAAGCCAATTTGAAAAGACTGATTGAATCCTTAAGATTAATTTTTATTATTAAAAAAAAAAAGATCGGACTTTTTCGGATTTTCTAAAAAACCATTTCAGGAACTAGGAATTGAAATCTAAGATAAAATTGAAGCCTAATCCCTTCTATTGTAAATAGGTCTATATAGTTTAGTATATATAGACTATATAGACTTTGTTTTCGTTGTACAGAACAATGACCCCGGCATAATTTTATCTCTATTTTGTTTTGCTTTCGTGCAAAGTTAATTTAAATTTTGTGTGTCGGGACACGAAACCACCAAAATTAAATACGTAGCAACTAAAAACGATCTTAAATTATAGCTTACTGTTTCAAAGTATTGCTTTTCACGGATATTCCTATCTTATTCGAAATTTTATTTTCCATAAAAACAAAAACAAAAAACATGTAATTTTTGTTCAATATAGTCTATTATTAATCCCGTACATTCAGACATCGATGCATTCTGAAAGAATCCTTTTTTTGAATCATGGTGTCAATTTTATACTTAAAATCATAAAGCGACGTGAGAACAGAGTGTGTGTGGTGTCAGTGGCTTTCTCGTGTTGTATACTCGTTTATGAGAGTAAGTTTACATCGATTCATTATCTTAATTGGGTCGATTGGTAATATCATCGTTGCCAAGCATTGCGCTTTTGGCCTAAAGCTTCAGTCGGTCTCTAGATATTTGTAAATTTGGAACTTTTCCAATTTGTAAATATATTGTGTATATTTTGAATATAAGCTCCTAAAAGATAATCAGGGCCGCCCGAGGCATGGGCTTCCGCCCTAGGCTTGCACCTCCACAGCCAACTGAAATTTATAAAAAAGTAGGAGAAAAATAATATCTCATCATTTCAAATTAAATAAAATGAAATATTAAAAAGCACACCATTTACAACATTAATTACAGTACATTCAAGTACTAAACGGCCATTGGCAAATCTATTAACAGGCTTAAGATTATTATTTAGGTAACTCATCCCAAATAAAGTAGTAAGTGTTTAAAAAAAAAAAAAAAAGGTGATAAAAAAAGCTTTTATGTAGTAATTAATTAATTACATATTGGAATAAGATTGTGCTAGCAAATTGCCTGTTATCTATGTGTACTTACTTTACAGAATGAAAATCTAATTCAATGTCGAAAGTAATGCCAATAACTGTTCAGAAACAAAAATGAGCATTCATTTACAACTTTAGCATTGTGGGTGGCTTCTGAAAAAGCTCTAATTAAAGTTTATGTTTGAAAGGATTTTCAAAATTTCCTTTATAGATATTTTTCAAAAAAATTAAAGAAATAAGATTTTGCAGTGTAGTTTAAATTTAGATTTTACTATTTTCAGATTAGAAACACTTTGTAATTAAATTTTAGATTTTTTAATTCTAATTTTATTCTATAAGACCCATTGAAACGCTGATTTTCTGTTGCCATTATAGAAATGAACTGATTTTTCTAAAGAATAAAATAAAAAATGATTCCTATTTTTTATTAGGAATTAATTTACTGCTAATACAATATAATCTACGAAATCATTATAAATTTACTATCACTTTCTTTATTAGAGAATATTTTATCTTTATCTTTTTTTTTTTCGTTGTATGAAGTAAGATCGAAAAAATCTTTTTTTTTTTTGTAATTCCGATCAAATTCGCAAATAAACCAATTAATTTTAATAGAATCAGAGAATGCGCACGTGGATTTTAAATTGGCTTGATTTTAATGCGAGACCAATGATGAAATAAAAATAATCTGAATCAATTTCTTTACGTTCTAAATGGTTTTAAATTTGGGAATGTTTGAGGCCCTTCATAAAGTTTTCCTCATTGAGAAATTCACGAATACGACAAATAGAGCATCAATGAGATCCATTCACGTAATAAGTTAGTGGTACTTTTGTGGACGTATTTTGATTTGATGAGACTACTTTCCAAGAAGTGAACATGGCTAATTTTCAAGTTTTTGAAACATCTATTTGTGATGTAACTGGAATACGAAGTACGAAATTATGTCATTAGTATCAGATAGTGATTCAGAAAATCTCAGAAATTCAAAGGAAGCAAAAAAAAAAAATTCAAGTAGAAGATTTTTTGCCGTTGGTAGCTGCAATCAGTATCTATTGAAAAGATCGTCCTTAAGGTTTAAACGATAATAATAGATTGGAAGCAAAACACCACACCCATCACCACAAGGGAGTTCATTAGAGAGTTCACTGGCTGCAAAATAAAAAAAGAACCCCTAAGCGCCATTGAAATCGTTTGCTATTGAAATTTCTCCCCAATTCAGCATTTCTCGAACCTACGAGAAATTCAAAATTTTCATCGAAATCTTTTCTGGTTCATTTATTATCATTTCTTTCTGGATCAGAGAACCTAAAAACAGAATCTTACCTAGAAAATATGTTATTCGTTAATATTAAAATGTATCATTAATATAATTGAATTTTATTAGTAGTAAAATGCCATGTTAGCAACAGCAAACAAGCTAAATATCAATTAAATATCTAAATAGCTAAATATCTTTTCTTGATTGAAAAGATGGGATTTCTTTACAATTATTTTTGAGAATATAGTAATGGAGTGCTTATTAAACATTTTTAAATAAAAAAAAAAAAGCAAAAAAAAAAAAAAATTAAACTGTAGCAATCTCATTATTTTTTGTTTACTAATAAACTTATTAGCATTTTAAATATTGTTATTGTAAATTATCCTTGTATGTTTACTATTAAGTTTGTGAATAGTTAGACAAAATCAATTTTTTTATTATTATTATTTAATTTTTTTTTTTAATTTTTCTAAATTTTTATTAATTGAAATTCATCCCGTCGTTGCAAACCACGTGATTACGATTATCCAATGCGATGTTTGGATATATCTTTATTTATGCGTGTGTGAGAGAAATAAACGAAATACCAAAAAGTTTATTTCTATGTGAGTTTAAGCCTTGTATTTCTACCACTTCTATACATTAAATATAGGCCTATTATTATTAAATAACTGCAGTAAAATTTCTAAAATTAGGAACAGTAAAAAATTTCTAAAATTTATGGCGTTATTTGTTTTTTGACTTTGTTAGTATTTACTAAATTATTTATAAGTTGCAAAAAAAAATGATGTAAAAATATATCATTTCCCACTGTAAATGGAAATTTTATAGGTGATAACAATTTTATTCCGTTTTCTGCATTTATCACTCTTCTGATATAAGTTAGTTGAAAACTATCGCTATAAAACAGCTTCCTTACAGCATCAACGGAAGTTGTTTATTTTCATTTTATATTTTCTGTTTGATGTAGCACTCATAACTTAAAACAGGAGAATTACAAAAAATAAAAAAAAGCAAATACAAACATATGAAGTCTTCATAGTATAAATTCCAACCATGACATTTACAATTTCATTGCCTTTAACATCTACATCGGTTTCGAAATATACAATACTTTATTATTACTATCTTTATCGCCCAATATTAAATAATTTTTTAGAAAATAATTTCTAAACATTAAATTAACATTGATTAAAAATTCAGCCTACACACGAATTTTATAAACTTTTTAAAAACATTTATGATTTTAAAATATATACATTACATTTTACTGAAGCTTTCGGATTTCTTACACAGTCCCCTTTATCAACAAGATTTAAAATTAAATAATACGAAATATAAATTTTCTTTTTTTTTTATTTACTGGTAATTTAAGTGATTACATTTTATTTAAGACAAGACAAAGAATGTTTTTATTTTTGAAAGAAATATTTTATTGAATTATTTATTAATCACTTTCTTAAACGCCGCAAGCAGGTGTGCAAGCTGTGCACTGCACAAAGACGCCGTAACTCCGGTTACTCCAAAGTAAGTTTTAAAAATCAGTTTGTAAACACACAATAAAATAGTCATACTGTATTCCAAACTCCCTGTCTTGTCTTAACCACTGCTCTATTTCTCGATAAACAAAAATTAGCAAAATAAAATTATCCAGGGAAAGGGCGAAAAAAAGTTTTTGCACAAATGCTCCTTACAGGTCAGCGGCGATCCTGATCAAGGGCATCTGAGGTAAAGGTCTAAGGATGGTCAGTTTAAGTATGATTCTTGTAATTTTTCGCAATAATTATTTTACGTTATCTTAATATAAATATAGAAATTTGTATTTTTACAAATATTCAAATTGAATTCTGAATGAAAAAAATAGCCATGCTCTCAGTTATATCCATACTTTTATTTAGTTATTCATTTTTTTTCTTTACAGTTTCAATCAACTGAAAAAATTTGTGAGGGCGCCCATATACTTGTGACCAACTACAATGAAGACTTTGTAAGTTAACTTCTCATTTCTACATTGTGTTTTTAACTTTTAATGTATAAATCTTACTAAATTAATATTACATATTAAATTAAAAAATTATAATAAAGTTCGAAAAAAAGATGATGGGATAAGACATCGAAATGTGTCCAAAAATGGACCTAAATTGGGAGGAGTTCTTTCTAGATAGTTCTGCTTCGTTGTAGATGACTGTATTAATGAAAACATACATGGTTAATATATAAATACATATATTGGTTAAAGTTTAGATTCTATCTATCTATATCGCCCGTAACACCCAATACTGGGTATGGACGCTCTCCTACCAGAGGAGTTTAGGCTAGATACCGCAAGGGGGCGCCAACCCCAAGGGAAGAAACGGACAACACAGAAGAAAGGAAAGTGAAACACCCATGCCACTACCGGGATTCGAACCCAGGAACTGGCGCATTGGACGCCACGGCTGGCCGCCGCCGAGACCGCACGACCACGCCAGCACGACAAAGTTTAGATTACGATACCCCTAATGGCCGCCCGGTAGCCGGCGGCCGTCGCACTATTTTGAACATGGTGGATAACGTGAAATGAACAATTAACTAGTAAAAAGTAGAATGTTTACTTCAATATAGTTTTGCACGATCTTTTACTAGAAAAACTAACCCTCATCTGGCTAACTGCGACCTTATGATAACAACATGCATCAAGTCACCACGGCGGGCGGCCGTTGGGGATAACGTAATCTAAAGTTTAACCCATATATTTTCATATTTGTGAGTCATAACATTGTTTAACATTAAAAAAAATATATTTTTAAATATATATAGTAGATACATAAACCAACATGATAATTATTTTGCTGTAGTTTGCTAAAATAGGATTTTTAGTAGATTTACTTAATTTAAAATCTTTCTAGTCTAACATAATTCCGCTAATCCTCAAGGTTTTTTCCTGTTATGTTTTGTTTTTAACTGATGTAAAACCATCCTTACTGTTCGGTTTTGTTTACGAGAGCCTTCAACGCTTTTGCGCATGCGTCAGGTCTCCTTCGATTTCTTCAGAATAGGTGTGAGGAGAAACAAAGATGGGATGTTTACTTTTTATAGTGTTAGTTTAGTAGCAGCTGCGTTCTATTTGCGCTTTTCGGGAAAGAATTATGGAAAGAATAAATACTATTGCAAAAATGCTTCTCCGTTATTTTTTTCTTAAAAGCGAAAATGTCCAAAAGAATTTCTTAGGAAAGTGCCCATCTCAGCGTATCACCCCTCTGCGGAGTAAAGTCGTCCACCAGTGGTAGGTCTAATTTTTGAAAACGGACAGTAACTTTATAGTAAAGACTTATTTGTTTATTTTAAAGGATTAAGAATATATTGTAAAGTTATAAAAAAGTAAAAATGAAGGTAATTAGCAAAAAAATAGTGCTTAGTGTTACTAATCCCCAAACAATTCTCAAGCGATCATTTAGATCAGGGGTTCTCAACCGGGGTCCATGCAATATTCTTCGAGGTCCACAGGGATCTCATTGAATCACACTTATTTTAAAATGGTTTATTATGAATTATTTACCAGTGTGCAGAATATGTATTATTTACCACTGTAGAATAATTTATTTGCATTAAATTAGTTTTCATTCAAAATAAAGCATAATCATTTACTATTTCGTTGATTATTAATATAATCCCTTTACTTTTTAGCTGAGGGGCTCCAGCAAAAAAACAAAAAAAAGAAGGGAAAAGGGGTCCATGGGTAAAAAAAGGTTGAGAAACCCTGATTTAGATGAATTTCTATATCAATGAAATTGCAATTTTCAAGATTTTTAAGATTTTCTTGGCCAGGGCTGTTTGTGCTTCGGTGGACGAGAAACTGCGAAACGTATTTTTTGAAAATTAATAAAAACAGGAAAACGGCGAGAAAATATACAAACATCTCAAATTTAATGATGTTTTCAAGTAAAAAAAAAAGCCTATTAGGAATTACAAATACTTCCCCCCCCCCCCTGCTGAAGAATGATTTCGCATTAGTTTAGAACATTAACAAAGGCGAAGTAGGGAAGGGATGGGATTTTTTACAACAAAACATCCTAAAAGTTGAATATTTATTCAAAAAAA